>WWET01000778.1:111398-121538 GCA_011038615.1 Limnodynastes dumerilii | reverse complement strand
ACATGATGGTAGATGCGGGGGGGACAGTACACATGATGGGGGACAGGACACATGATTGGGGATGCGGGGGGGGGACAGGACTCATGATGGGAGATGCTGGGGGGACAGGACACATGATGGGGGATGCTGGAGGGATAGGCCACATGATGGGAGATGCTGGGGGGACTGGACACATGATGGGGGATACTGGGGGACTGAACACATGATGGGGGGATACTGGGGGGACAGGACACATGATGGTAGATGCTGGGGGGGGCAGGACACATGATGGGGGAGTTCCCATTGAAATACTGGTAAATTTGTTGATTTAACTTTACTTCATTTTAAATATTGTATTTGTTCCTGTTTGGTTTCTTCACTTCAAAATAAGATATATGCAGTGTGCATAGGAATTTGTTCATAGTTTTTGTTTTCACTATAGTCCGGCCCTCCAACGGTCTGGGGGACAGTGAACTGGCCCCCTGTTTAAAAAGTTTGAGGACCCCTGCTTTAGAGAGATCATGGGGCTGATTCAGAGTGGCACTTACACCTTTTATTAGGTGCAGTAGACTTGAGCAATATCATGTTGAATTGCAGGGGAAGCAATTTTTAATTGTGAAACCAGAAAAAGAATTAAGAGGTGAAGTTTCTTAGCTCAGCTCAACTCTGTTTTATAGAATATACATAAAGCTGTGCAGTATCTGAGTTCTATGTGTAAAAGTAATTTCTTCCCTGCATGCAAAAGATTTTAAATTAATTAATGCTCCTTACATTGAAAAATGGTTTAGCCAAGCTGTACACTTGCACCTTTTTTTTACCCAAACTTAGAATCAGCCCCCATGGGCCATATTTACTAAGCTGCGGGTTTGGAAAAGAGGAGATGTTGCCCATAGTAACCAATCAGATTCCAGCTGACATTCTCTAGTATGTAATAGGAAAGTGAGATCTAGAATCTGATTGGTTGTTCTCCACTTTTCCAAACCCGCAGTTTAGTGAATTCTATATATTATCCTACGTGTAGATCTTTTGGGAATACAAAAGAAGACAGAATTTGATAATGTTATTTTATACCAAGATTGGGGTTCAGTCAATTCCTTAAAATTTGGATAACTAAAATAAAATGTATATTTCAGTGGGATTTTAGTGCATAGGCATAAATTATCTATGAGTCAACTTGGGTTAGGTTTCCGTTAAATATCCATTGTAAACTTTTGTAGTTTTTTATTAAATATTTGTTGGAGTTGTGGTGGGTCTGGATTTTTGTAATGAATATATTGTTTGTGAATTATTCAGGAAGTTGTTAACAAACTGTTGAAACACTAATGCTTCCTTATATATTCAGTTGAAAGAAGAGCCTTGCAAATTGGATGCACTAATCACAATCAGTCAAATTAGCAATTTTAAAGTTTCAGCAGTAACATCTCATAGATGAATCTAGATCAGCTGGAAAAGTAATTTACTAAGTAACTGTATTCATCGGAAAGTATCATTTAACTCCTTACCTTCAGGAACAAATATATTCACGAAGATTGCAGCACCAGCTAAAACCAAACTACCAGCTTGTAGAACACGACGCCCCAAATAAGTCATCACAAAATAGGAGAAAAACTTGGCGGGAATGTCAACTGAACCAAAGATGATCTGAATGATGTAGATGCTGAACCCAAATTTCTGAAGGTCCATGGCAAGGCCATAATAGGCAAAACTGGTGGAGAACCTAAGGTCGGACACCAAAAAGAGAAAGATACAATGACAGATCTGTGGAAAGGATATTTTGGATGTTTTATTATAGCATTAAAATTAAGCATTAAAATAAAAAAATATAAAATTATATTTTTGCACTACCATCATCCTAATTGAAATGTGTTTACGTTTTTATTAAATTTGGTGTAAAACCTATAAAAATCATGAAAAAAGAACATGCATACAAAGAACATGCATACAATATACAAATTATGACTCAGTGGTTTCAAAATGCTGGTATGGGAATTTAGAAGTTCAGAATTGCCTTTATGACAATTTATTTATTTATTGGTGTGGGATTTATTTATTTTATTATTGATGATTTATGATTGAATTTGTAAGTAGTGGTAATTTAATTTTTTAACTACTGGTAGGGGAATTAAGAGTTGGTGGTATGAAAACTTAGAAGTGGTGCTATCAGTATTTAGAAGTAGTGGTATGAGAATTTAGAAGTGATGGTATGAGAATTTAGAAGTGGTGGTATGAGAATTTAGAAGTAGTGGTATGAGAATTTAGAAGTGATGGTATGAGAATTTAGAAGTGGTTGTATGAGAGTTTAGAAGTGGTGGTATGAGAATTTAGAAGTAGTGGTATGAGAATTTAGAAGTGATGGTATGAGAATTTAGAAGTGGTTGTATGAGAGTTTAGAAGTGGTGGTATGAAAATTTAAAAGTGATGTTATGAGAATTTAGAAGTGGTGGTATGGGAATTTAGAAGTGGTGGCATGGGAATTTAGTAGTATCAGTATTTAGAAGCAGTGGTATGAGAATTTATAAGTGATGGTATGAGAATTTAGAAGTGGTGGTACAGGAATTTGGAAGTTTCTGGATAGGGATTAAGTTATAATTATAGTTATAATTATATGTTAAAATGTGCAAAAAAAGGAAAAAAAAAAGTTCTTCATATGAAGCATACTACCTACCATGTAAAGCATATACAAAAGGATATCCGGCGAACCACAGGTGTCCTTATCAGATCCAACACCGAATAATTGCCCTTACTAGAAGCATTGATTTCCTTTTGCATTTCATATTTAATTGTCTGTAGAAAGAGAATAAGAATTATAATATAAGGATGGAAGCTCCCCTACCTATTGTAGGAATAAACATTATAGAGCACCTTCAGGCCATAAAGTTACTTTACCTTGTGAAGAACTATCGTGCCTACACTTATTTATCTCCAATGATAAATTCTGCTCATTCTGTTAAGCTCTGTTTGTTTCTTTTCCATATCGTTAAATCGTAAGATCTTTATTTACTAATGTCTCTGAATTTAGGCAATGGAGTTTTTAACTTTTCACAAAATAATCTAGTTAGTCTCTTTGCATAATTGTTTTAGTGATTGTCCATACTTTTTCTACTACAGTATTTCACTAACACAGAAAATTATGTTTTCAATCCTAGCAGGTTATCGTGCTGTATGCAGGGAAGAGTGTAAGGGTATCTGTAAGGGTGTAACGGTGATGTCAGTCTTGTACACACTACTTACCTCTACAGTAAGTTTCTCCGCCTCCTCAGTCTTCCGATTTATCCTGCCCACTTTCTTTAGGTCTTTGATTGCTTGTTCATATTTACCACTAAGAACAAGCCAGCGACTGGACTCAGGGACCCACCTGGGGGCAACACATGGTGACATCATTACCAAACATCCCCCAAAATGTGTCACAGGGAGCTACAGTAATGGATAGGATTAGACTGAAAATATACGGTACACTGTGTGGCTGATCCAGAAACACACTGGCTCAGTTTGCTTATTATACACAAATACCAACCAGTTTTTTAAACTTTAATTTAGAGTTGAGCTACAAAATATCAAATATTAGCTGACTTTGGCCCAGATCCTGACCTACGCAAGCCATACGGGCATGCAAGGGTCAATACGTATGATAGTGTAGCGGGGAGTGCACGCCCCCTACACTTCCCACTCAAGGTAGTAAATCTGGACACTTACGTGTCCAGATTCCTACCGTAAAATCTACGACCAGGTCTGCGGCGTTACGGCCGCAAACCTTGTCGTAACAGGGCTTTCCATGCCCCGACCCCTTATTTACCTCTACAGCGGAGATACGACGGTCGTAAAGACGGGGTCTGCCCATTTTATGCAATAGCAGGCGTGCGTAACTTTCATTACGTACACCGACCGTTATGCAAACGCGCTGTACTTAATTCCCTTGTCGTACGGAGGGGAGGATCCCCAGCATTTCAGCATGGTTTTGTCATGGTGTAGATTAGCTCTTTTTTGGCTGATATTCTCAACTCCTGATTAGCTCCTTTATCTCAACACCACAAAAATCGGGATGGTCACCTATTTGAATCTTTAATGGTCATTTATGAACCACATTCCTTAACCTAAGGAGAGTTGACTTGACCATATCAGGTCAAGTACAGTATTGCTCCTGTGTGACCCTGAGTGTAAGTGCTAGTGATGGCGAAGGTAGGATACACTGAACACAAGCACACGAGCCATCAATTCTCTGGTTTATTTAATACTACAGGCTTTGGGCCAGATCCTAAACTACGTATGCGAGCGATTTTCCGCTAGCCGCTGACGTAAAATCGCCCATTAGTATTTACTACGCGTGCGTACAGCAGATGTTATGCCACTTAACTCTGAATGTATGTACCAGCCACGCAGCAACAGCGTAACTATGAATGAAGGGGCGTGACAGCCACACGACACCCGTAATTATGCTTCGGAGGCGGGTGAGGCATTTAAATCGTACAGTATGGGCGTGCTTAGGCATGAAGCCTTTACGTACGTCAGTAGTTACACTTTGAAAAGTTAAGGTAGGGTTTGGCAAGTGTAAAACGGAAAAAGTACGTACGAGCGAGTCGAGTGCCTAGGGGAGTGCATAGAAAATACACTACGTGATGAAATGTAACAAGCACTTAGGTCTGGATCTACCCCTTTGTTCTGATGATTTCTGATGATTATCTGGATTGCAGTAGAAGAATGAAGTATGATTGGTTGCAGTTACCAGTTTTTCAGCTTTAACACTTTGAAAGCTTCACCAAATATACCCCATAGTGTCAGACCACTCACACAGGGAACCCTACCCTTAATCCTTTCCTAACCCTGCATTTGCTGCAGCCTAACCCTAACCCTATCCCTCCATACCCTGCAGCCTAATCCTAACTATAGAAGCCTTGCAGCCTATACCTAACCTTCCTCTTAAGCACTAACTCTAACATTATACCCACCATAGCCGCTGCAGGCTGCAGCTATTAGGAACAGGGAAATAGGTTCTCTTTCACAACAGCAATTTTCAATTTGCAGAGGTTTTTGAACAATGGTCTGGATTCACAGTTACGTAGTTTTTGTCTTACGGACGTTGTTTTAAGAATTGAGGGCCTGATCCAGACCTACGATCTAGCGCTGAGCGTACTAACGCTCAGCGTTACATCGTGGGACTCCCCCTGACACTCCCCCTGCCCTATCGTATTTACACTCGCTTACCCCGGCTGAAGGCTACCCTAACTTCAGCCGGCGTAAGGGAGTGTAAAAACGCTGGGACGGTGGCATTATCGTACATTAGCCTCATTATCCTCCCTCCCCCCGCTTCCCTGCACTAACCATGGCGTAGTAACGCTGGGGGGCGCCCCCTCCAGCGTTACTATGCTGGTACTACGGACGCCTGATCCACGATCGGGTGTTGCCGTAGTTACGCCGAGCAACATCTTCCCAGGCATGCTTTTCAGCCAATCTTACGCCTACGCCTGCTGTATTAACTACGGCGGGCGTAGCTCTGGATCAGCCCCTGAGTTACTATGCATGCTCAATTCTTAAAACAACGTACGTAAGACGAAAACTAATTAACTGTGAATCCGGACCAATGATACAACCAATCAGCTGGCAGTTGTATCAGTGTTGGAATACGGCCACCTGGACCAGCAACTACATCCTGGGAAAGTCCACATCCAATGGAAACAGGTGCCTTGTGCATAAATTCTTTACCTTTACAGAAAAAGGACTTTTTAATAGTACTGAAAGGAAAATGTTAGATCTGTAAGAAATGAATAATACGTTCTCACATAAGAATAAACTATTGTTAATATCATGATGTGTTACTATAATCAATGTAAAATGCTGGGTAATAGTAGATTATGTAGATGCACATAGCTGAACTCTATCCTCTTTGATACATTTTGATTCTCTAGTAATTTACATGATATGATCCCATATAGTGTTATTTAGGTGTTAGATATTGTAATAAGAGGATGGCAAGGAACAACGATATACAGTACCATGCATATAGAAAGTAGATGAAGAAGGGCACTGAACCAGCCAACTGCAACATGCGCCAATCCTGGATGCCATAAGCCAGTCCCACCAAGACCAATTGGCCAACTGTATAACAGTACCCAGTGGCTGTGCTGGTGAAGGCCCGATATTCTGTGGGGATCCATTCCACAACTAAAGAGAAGCCATAGTGTTAAAAACATCTGAATACTAGTGAGCTGTGTGTCCTATCTAAAGAAACCAAACTTTTCTGTATGTTATCATTTGTTGCTAGTATGAAGACAACATTTATGTAACTTGCATTCTCCTAGGTACAGTATGTACAAAAGGACTTATATGTATACATGTTTTTGCAAAAATACCGTATAAATACTTACTCAGAGAATAGGAATTTAGGACAATACCAGAGAGTGCTACCCCAGTCAGGAAACGGAACACACAATACAGGATGTAGTTGGGGGAAAATGCTGCTCCTATTCCACTCAGACACATCTGAAGATTCGACCAAATGTACAATGGTCTCCGGCCAAACCTGGAAAATATTTTTTGAAGCTCCAGCAGCCTAAGTCATTCCTCTTCAGACGTATAAATATTTTATATGGTATGCAGTGTTACATGGGGTTTGAAAACTGAATTGTTTAATCTACTGAAATGTTTGCCAGACGATAGATGACTAGATAGGGCTGTAATGACAATTTCCCACTTGTTTTTAGGCTACAGTTCCATGACAGTCACATGGAACACATACCTCCCAACATTAGCAAAACTGAAAAAAACAGGACAAATATGGCCCACCCTGGTCCTGCCCAAACTCCACCCATTTCATAACATGACAAGGGACTGTAGGAAGAGGACACAGCAATTGGCGAAACAGTTAGGATGTCTGTCGGAACAGGTTAGAAGAATGGAAAAGACAGTGAAAGTAGCAGCAAAATAGTAGTAGAATGCCAGGTCCTGTGAAATAGTGCACTAGGCCCTGGTTAGTGGGCGCTAGGCCTATTTTCGTTGGCAGTTGCTGGGTGTGGATTTCCCAGATATAATATTTGTCCCTTTTCGATGTGATACCTGGAAAAAAGAGGCTGTCGGTGATAGGCATCGCTCCCCGTCTGCCTGTCAGTGCATGTCCCTTTCTCCCACTGGTGGGCAGGGACTGCCCTAGGTTTTGCGGGGCCCTAGGCAAAAATTTTGAAGGGGGGGCCCCATCAAACAATATAACATTAAAATAAAAAAAATTTAACACCTATAACCAGCCTAGATTATAGTAAGCGTCATAAAAAACAATTTTATAACAACAATAAAAGAAAGTAAATCATAGTGACCACTATACAATTCAGACAGTGTCTTAGTCTACGCTATACAATTCCCAGCATAAAAAGAGCCACACAATGTTGACTATATATTTTATCATTCTTGTCTTCCCAGCTCCCAGTACCCCCCATAATGTCTCTCCTGCCTTCCATTATCCCCATCATGTCTCCAGGCCCCAGTATCCTTCATTATGTCTCCAGCCCTTCAGTATTCCCCATCAAGTGTCTAGCCCCATAGTGTCCACATCATGCTTCTCCAACCCCCCAGTATCCCCCATCATGTCTCTAGCACCCCAGTATCCTCCATCACATCTCCAGCCCCTCAGTATACCCATCATTTCTCCAGCTCCCCCAGGATCTAGCATACTGTGTCCAACCCCCCGCCCCCAGTGTCCCCTTCATGTCTGCAGCCCTCATTATTACCAATAATGGGGTAGATCCAGAACTATGTTTGCCATATGTTTCTTCGCGTAGCGTATTTACGTGTGCGTACCTTCTATACACTCCCCTTGTCACACCCTTTGAATGTACGTATTTTGACCAAGATACGCTTTCCAAACCCTACCTTAACTTTTGACAACGTATGTGATCTGCGATCCAGAACTATGTTTGCCATATGTTTCTTCGCGTAGCGTATTTACATGTGCGTACCTTCTATACACTCCCCTTGTCACACCCTTTGAATGTACGTATTTTGACCAAGATACGCTTTCCAAACCCTACCTTAACTTTTGACAACGTAACCGATGTGATCTGCTAACGTACTTATGAGCAACACGTATTTACGCAGCTAAGCCCGCCCATACTGTACACTTTAAATACAAACCCCCGCCTACATAACGTATTTCAGACGTATTTTGGACTCACGTAAAATTGGCTCGCCCACACGTAAGTATTTACGTGACACATACGTGAATGGCCCATATGTTCACATTTATGCTAAGTTACATTTTTGATGATGCGCATGCACAGTATTTACAATAACGCGATTTTACGTCTCTGCCACGCGTAAATTCGCTCACAAGCGTTGTTCTGGATCTGGCCCAATGTCTCTCTAGCCCCCCCACCCATCATGTCTCCAGCACCCCAGTATTCCCAATCAGGTCACTTCACCTCCCCCCATTTCCCCATCGTGTCCCTCCAGGTCCCAGTATACCTCTTTAGTCTCTATACATTACTTATCTTTTGCAGTCTTTCCTCCTTCAGTCTTCTGCTCTCCTCTGCGGCAGGCCCTCCTGTGGATGAATGATGCTGGCATGACCTAAGGTCACATCAGCGTCATTCATCCAGAAGAGGGACACTGGAGGGAATGAGCGGCGCTTCTCTGTTCATTGTAAGGCCCTGTATCGCATCGTTGCATGCCCTTTCTGCACTTCGTCGGGTAGGGCATGAATGAACTGTAAGTGCCGCCGCTCACACCCCCGTTACCCACTTCCAGCCTGGGAGTGGGTAATGGGGGTGTGATAGTCGGCACTTACAGTTCATTCATGCCCTACCCAACGGAGTGTGGACAGGACATGCAATGATGCCGTACTGGCTGCTGTGGGCCCTTTAGTTATTATTTAAGTAATTAGCGGCGGGTGGGGGCTGGTTTATGCGCCGGGCCCCCTAGGGATCCCTGACCCGCCTGGTCATAGGCGGCCACCTATACCGCCTATGCCTTGGGCCGCCTCTGCTGGTGGGCACATGTTTGACTTTACACTAAATGTTAACAAAAAGAGGGTTTCTGAGGCACTGCCTAGTGATTTCCCTTTTCCATAGTGTGTTTTCCTGTTCTCTCTCTAGGGGTGGTCAGGTAGGTGCTGGACAAATACAATTAAATACAATTCTGGATAACTGCACAATGGAGAGTGCAGAATCATGTCCATAATCCTCTTTTATTGTAGCCATTGTCATGAGACCTTATTTCACCATAGGAATTAGCATCTTTGTCTTTTCATAGCATTTAAGTGCCCTTTAAACGTGCTTATTAATTAGCAGAACAATATAACTGAAAGTGGCATAATCAGAGTTAAAGCAGGGATGCCGTCTCTCCCGGAGTATCCAGAAGTCTCCCAAAGTTGGGGCATATCTCCCAGTATCTCAGGGGAGCTGGCAAATCTTTAGTAATAGATTAAGACTGTGATTTAATCCAATTCACAGCATGTTATGGGAAATAGAGAGATAAGAATTAGCAGTAAGATACTACAGTGAAATAATTATAGGGACAGTATCAGCATGTCATGTGATGGTAAAGAGAGAAGTAATAGGGGGAGGATGGTACAGTACTTAGTGGAGATAAAATTTAGAGGGAAAATCGAAAGCCTCTCTACCATATTTGAACATTGATGTTCAGTTATAGAGAAGCTTAGTTATAAATTGCCATAGTTGATTCTGATTTCCCTCCAGCATTTAGGTTCTTTGCAGGGCAGCCAGGCTATTGGTGCAGATGGATACAAGTACAGTGAACAGTAAAAAATTATTAACACATACATATAATATATAGATGCGCAGTTGCTCCATACACATGTGCTAATTAAAACCTAGCACTGAAACAATTTAGTTTGAATTCACAAAATCTTACTTGTCTGATAGACCCCCAAATACAATCGAACCAACCAGAACACCTGACATGTAAATGGACTGGGCCAGCTGCCTCATTCGGCGGCGATTACAGACCAGGTCCCACTGGAAGAGAATATCAAAGCATTTGGATGAATAAATAAATCACGGATGGAGAAATGGGACCATTATAACAGTGAATAATAGAGGCAATATGTCTATAAATAGTAAAGCATTTAGTTGTGTTCTATCTAAATGTGTATGAGTTAAATATTCATTATTTGAATTGTTAAAAGTCGCTCTAAAACTAGCGATACACCACCACGATGAT
>WWET01000778.1:57599-76388 GCA_011038615.1 Limnodynastes dumerilii | reverse complement strand
AAACAGCTTCTGAATGGACTTTATATGTATTGTTTATATTCATAGGGTAGCTTAAATCATAACCCATAATGTTAGCTAGACGCTGATAAGACCGCATGTTTGCGGCAGTAGTTATGCGCTATGCTAGGTTAGAGTGTAAAATGTGTATGAATGAAGGATATGCGGATGACCCTCCAGGAGGAGAACAATGGAAGACCCCAGGACCAATGATGACCTAGGAACCACCAAGAGGATTGAGATCCCTCCAATCAAGCAGAAGATCGGCTACCCCTTTGATGTATGGACATAAAAGGACTTTGTTTTTGGACACTCACTCTCATCTTTCCTGAGAAGACGTCTGGACTGATCGTCTTTGCCTTCCTGGTCGGCTGCGCTGCGTGAATACTGTCTTGTTGTACCTTGCTGTTACCCTGATTCTGTTGAGTAAACTCTGTTGCGTAAGTTTGAACTAATCTTCGCCTCTGTGCTATTTTTCGCAGTTTAGCGGGTAATTACGTACTGATCTGCTGGGGGTACTTTTTGGGGTACTCTGTATCCACAAGGTGCATCCTGTTTCCACAGATCATCCTTGAGATGTTCCTACAGCTTAATTGGAGTCCACCTGTGGTAAATTCTGTTGATTGGACAGGATTTGGAAAGGCACACATCTGTCTATATAAGGTTCCACACTTGACAGTGCATTTCAGAGCACAAACCAAGCATGAAGTCAAAGGAATTGTCTGTAGACCTCCGAGACAGGATTGTCTTGAGGCACAAATCGGGGGAAGGGTACAGAAAAATATCTGCTGCTTTGAAGGTCCCAATGAGCACAGTGGCTTCCATCATCCGTAAATGGCAGAAGTTCGGAACAACCAGGACTCTTCCTAGAGCTGGCTGGCAGTCTAAACTGAGCGATCAGGGAAGAAGGGCCCTAGTCAGGGAGGTGATCAAGTACTCGATGGTGATGATAGTTTGTCAAAATGCACTTGAAGGACTCTCAGACAATGAGAAACAAAATTCTCTGGTCTGATGAGACAAAGTTTGAACTCTTTGGTGTGAATGTCAGGCAATATGTTTGGAGGAAACCAGGCACTGCTCATCACGACCCTAAGCACACAGCCAAGATATCAAAGGAGTGTCTTCAGGACAACTCTGTGAATGTCCTTGAGTGGCCCAGCCAGAGCTCAGACTTAAATTCAATTGAACATCTCTAGAGAGATCTGAAAATGACTGTGTACCGACGCTTCACATGCTACCTGACGTAGCTTGAGAGGTGCTGCAAAGAGGAATGGGTGAAACTGCCCAAAGATAGATGTGCCAGACTCATATTCAAAAAGACTTGAGGCTGTAATTGCTGCCAAAGGTGCATCAACAAAATACTCTTTATTTCATGATGGGGTAATTGCGTGATGGATGGATGACTGAGCGCTGTGCCGTTTGCTGTTTATATTTCTGCTGTGCCCCCCCACATCAAATGGGGAAGGTGTGAAAGTATGGATAATACGCAAGGGCTGAAACACATTCTTACTGCACAATTAACACACCTTCCTCCTCCCACCTTGAATACACACTATATGTATCCTGCCTTTTCTCGTCCTGCCATCAAAAAACTTCTGTTACGGAATTCTGGAGGATTCAGATTTCTATTGTGTGTGCATTGTGTGTGCATTGTGTGTGCATTGTGTGTGCATTGTGTGTGCACATGCACACATGCAAAATGCTATTGTTTTCCACGCGCAGGCAGGGTTGGTGTCAAAAATTGTTGAGAACTATGTGACGCCATCGGTGAAGTCACATGGGGCAGGGCTCCGCAGATTCCAAAATGGAATAAAATCATTTTTCCCTCAAAATTCTACACACAATACCCCATAAAGACAACATGAAAAAGTGTTTGGGAGATTTTTGCAAATTTATTAAAAATCAAAGAAATCACATGTACATAAGTATTCACAAGTGATGGCAGGCACCATAAGCTCCAGGCCCAAGGACAGTAGTCCCTGCTGTCCCCCCTGATGGTGGCCGTACCCACAGGACTTGCAGATAACTGGATCAGGTCCTAAGAGGAAATGCCCACTACTGGACTCCACCTGGCCCCTCATTTGGAAGTGTCATTCCTCTTAAGTCTTGTGGGATGACTTGCTGTCTGATTGGTTACCATGAATGCATGCACAAGCACTGTACACAAAAATGGTCTCAGCATGTCTCAAAACAGCAACTAACAGTTGGTCCATGGAAGCTATTTTGGAGGCGTTAAAGTGTGTTAGCCATATTCACAGATACATTGCATGGGATTGCGTGCGTATTTTTAGGAGTGGATTAATTGTGCATGCCTAGTAACTTTTTCCATGCTAATTATGTATTATTAACGTACGTAAGTACTTTAGGCCTAGACTAATCGCTCTTTGGGACATACATACGGAGGGGCGTGGTTGTTTACGTTCGAAGTTAAGTGAAAGGGGGTGGGTGGAGACATTTAAATGGGCATTTGAGGGCGTGGTTAATAAGATACGCACGTACGGTAGAAACATACGCGTGTAAGTACACACGTAGAGTTAAGGGTGCCCTTAAGTCCCCGAAAACCCATCCGTGCTAGGGAAGTGTCATGGGTGTCGCCTTGCTACATGCAGGACCGGAAAAGCATAAAAAAAAGTCTGCTCGCCTATTGTGTACTTGCAAATGTGTGTAACAAATGTTCCTGCATTTTATTTTACAGAAAAAAATTGCATAGTTAGTTACTGGTTAATGGCAATGGCCCAGATCGCTCACAACGCTTGTGAGCGAATTTACGCGTGGCAGAGACGTAAAATCGCCTTTTGGTAAGTACTGCGCATGCGCACCATAGAAAATCCGCTCCGTAACGTAGCGTAATTGTGAACGTATGGGCCATTCACGTACGTGTCACGTAAATGCTTACGTGTGGGCGTGACAAATTTTACGTTAGTCCAAAATACGTCTGAAATACGTTAAGTAGGCAGGGGGTTGTATTTAAAGTGTACAGTATGGGCGTGCTTAGCTGCGTAAATTCGTGTTGCCCATATGTACGTGTGCGGATCACTGCGGTTACGTTGGCAAAAGAATAAACGTACGGCAAACATAGTTCTGGATCTACCCCAATGTTGTTAGTTTTTGTGTGGTTGTAGCTTAATAAATAAAATTCACATTGATTTCTGGCAATAAAGACCATTTTCATGAACAACATATTTGGAGAGAGCGGTAAGGTACACAAAGAAGGAAAATTTCCTCAGATTTTGATTATTGCTGATTCTTGACCCTTAATATGACCTTTCTGCTGCACAGATTACCCAATCATAGATTACATCATTACAAAAATAGGACAAGCAGTTAGGGCATGTTCAACGCTTACACTTTTCCTCTAATGCTTTTAAAAATAAAAGTGTCAATAGTTTATTTGAATCAACTAATAAAATGCAAAGTGAATAATAAAAAGATAAATCTAAATCAACTCCATTTGTTGTGACCAAGCTTTGCCTTCTATTTTTTTTAAGTACATTTGCACAAAGTCAGGGAATATGTAGGATTATAGTCAGGAGTGTGAATAACCAATAACACCAAACAGATTATAATAATCATCAGTTTCATATGTGCAAGCAGTTCTTTGTAACTCCACTGATGACGTGGAAAGAAATGACTGTTAGGATGTGATAAGTCTCCCTCTAATTTCTATCCACATACCAGTGTACTACACAGTGGTCAGGAGGTATTGAACTTATTTCTGTTTAGTGCTTAACATCTATGAATGCTATAAACTGTGCTGAGCCTGTGTTTTTCTATGATGTCTAGCTGCCTACTTCATTTAATTGCTGATATTCTTCATGTAAATGTACATTTGCTGATTGAGACATTATTGGTCCCAGGATACATAGGACATTTATTTTTGAACTCTTGTTATTTATCATATTTATATATATCAATACAGTAGTCTCAATTAGCAATGTCCATAAGCATTATAAATACCAATAGTTCAAAGATAAATGTGATTGGTTACATTGCCTTACCCCTGGACTTTAATTTGGCATATTGCATATGGCCATTTAAAAGTGATTACGATTAGTTGTATTTGATGTGGACTATCATTTTTCCATGATTTTGTAGGCAGTATGAGACCAGACACTGCTATTGTGTTTTTCTATAACAAACTCAGCAGTCAGTGGCTCCACTGACTGCTGAATTTGGTGCACGTGTGTTCTGTTAACATCCATGGCCTGTCGGGAATGAACCCTCTGCTGGTTATCTGGAGGGTGATGTACCTCGGTCCTAATTTATGATATATCTTACTGAAAGATTTTATCTGGTACGCTTTTCTGATTTTAGCGTGTTCAATAAATTTAAAAACTTATTACACTATGAAGCTTCCCCCCGGACTTTTAAAGGAGAAAACATGGTCTGCCTGCCTTAGAAATTTTGACTGTTTATGACTGGCATAACTGAGATCTAGTATGTTTTTAGTTTTTCCTTGAAATCTAGATGCCCCTCTTCTCTTTCTCCAGCCTTCCAATATGCCCCCTCTTCTATTTCTCCAGTCTTCCAATATGCACCTCTTCTATTTCTCCAGCCTTCCATTATGCCCCTTCTTCTCTTTCTCCAGCCTTCCAATATGCACCTCTTCTATTTCTCCAGCCTTCCATTATGCCCATTCTTCTCTTTCTTCAGCCTTCCATTATGCCCCCTCTTCTTTCTCCAGCCTTCCATTTTGCCCCCTCTTCTCTTTCTCCAGCTTTCTAATATGCTCCCTCCTGTATTTCTCCCGCCTTCCAATATGCCCCCCTCTTGTCTATCTCCAGTCTTCCAATATGGCCCCTCTTGTCTGTCTCCAGTCTTCCAATATGGCCCCTCTTCATTTTCTCCAGCCTTCAAATATGCTGCTGTCCTCATGACTCATGTTTTATGTCATGTAGACACTATCGTGTATTAGTAAGTTAGCTTACATATAGCTAAACTGAGCTAGGCAGTGTGATACATGGAACAATGTAACAAGATGTCCTTTCTTCAATGAAATATCTGTATGTTTCTACGCTTGGTGGATGGAGCCTCTCCTGAAACCTGATGATCATGGTGTCTGGTACTTACTGCTTTGTCTGATGACTGTGGGGCACCCTGGACTGCACATCATCATTTGAACATCCAGTTTACTGGAAGCTAGGTGAATAAATATTATATCCTATATTAATCCTGTCATTATTTTGTTGCTATTTGTGTACGTGATTATACCTCTCTACTGATACTCTAACTTGTTTATTTTCCTACTGCAAACATGCTGTGTAATACAGGGTGTCCTGAAGTGAAGGATGGGGTGTGCAATTTATGTGCAATGCTCTGTTATAACATTTTAAACTTATTTACTTCCCCCTGCCCAACCCCCTTGACAGTACATACACACATTATGGATGCTAGGCAATAAATATATATATACATAGCTTGTCACTGCATGCTAATTCGATATGCATTATGTGCCCATATTTTTACAAACTATAACACACGCAACTCCTTATAAATTACTTAAATGTTAACTCAAAGATAAACCAAAAGTAAATATTTAAAAAATAAATTAAAAAAATTAAAAAAAACCTTATACAATGTAACAAATATTTTTATAACATATAATATGTATCACAGTGACTCAGAACCGGTTTCACAACACCACATTTTTTTCTTACATGCATAGTTATCAGTTATTAGCTACTACGCATGCTTAGTAACTATTTTACGCTATCTATGGTATCTTTAAAGACCGCATGTACGCAATCTACGTAACGAAACGCTATGTAGATAGTGTAAAATAGTTACTATGCATGCATAGTAGCTAAAAATGGATAACTAGGCATGTAAGAAAAAAATGTGGTGTTGTGAATCTGGTCCTCAGTGGTTAGCATTGCCAACTTCCAGGGCCGCCACCAGAAATGTTATGGCCCTGGACAGATCTGTGATGTCACATATAGGAGGAGCGCTGCGGACCAGCATTAACTGCAAACCGATGCACAGGGAAGCCCTTCAGTTTCTTCTTGTAGTCAATAACAACTGAAAACATAATGATAAGCTAGTGACAATTATTATAATATCAATGCCAATAAACTGGGATTGTATTATGCCAAATATGGAACTGATTAACAGATCACAGATGGTCAGATTAGATTCAAATGTTAATATTACAACTTATTTCAAAGCATGTCAGCTACACTCATGGTAATCTAACTGTGGTCTTAAACCTATTAAATGTTACTCATGGTTAAACGTCTTGAAAAGTAATGATGTCACAGTTATCTGGAAATATAAATATTCATTTAAATTTAATCTGTTGAATGGCAAATACAGTATATAATACAGTATATAATATACAGTATATAATATATATATATATATATATATATATATATATATATATATCTTCTGTCTATAAAATACCCCTTCTATCACTTCATGCTACTGTACAGTACCTCTTCCCCTTTCAGATTCTCTTTACCTTGCTCTTAAATACTTATTTTTCATCTAGATGTGTGTCCTCTGTGCCCCTGTGCAGTAAATATTTTCGCTTTTTATTTAAATAACTCTGTCATTCGTTCTGTAAAACGTTCTGACAGATCACTAAATCTTTTCTACACACGCAGTCAGTCATTCATCCTCTGTATTTTGACAATGTTTGAGACATGCATGACAGATTAAAGAAGTGAGAAGAGATGGCAGACAATAGTATAAAAGAGTTATATAACAATATCACATTGTTCCTTTGTACAAATCTGATGCTTTTAAGTTCTAGAGATAAATGAAAAAATAAAATAAAAATAATATTCATTTCATAAATAAATGAAGAGAGATATTTAAATATCACTGTTTGAAGGAAAAACTCCTCTGGCATAAAGGAATTTTATCATTTTAAATTTGGCTGCCAAAATTCCTGAAAATTGGAAACATTGCAAACTCAGGGACGAATTCAGTCTTACGATGATGCTTTGTTTGGAGCTCCAAGCACAGTGGGGATTTCAATGGCAGATCCCCACTGTATTCAGTCTTCTGTGTGTTCGAATGGACTCCCCTTGTGCAGCTGTATCTACAATCTGTGGATCGTACTATAAATTTACTGTGCCTTCACATAAAATGGGGATGGCGTGAAAGTCTGAATAGCATGTAAAGGCCCTTAATGTAAATGAAAATGCCTCCCACCTAGTGTTCAGGCTAGCCTACCCCTCCTCCACTTAACATCCTCACTGCATCCTTCTACTATCCCTTCTATTCCTTCCTCCTATTCTCCGCTCACACCAGCAGTCCACTTTCTTCCCCCTCCTTATGTCTTCTGTAAGTTCTTTCCTCCCCGTGAGCAGGGCCCTCCATCCTAGTGTTGTTCCTTCCTCCACCGCTCCCCCCTCACTTCTTACCCTCTTGTCCCCCTCTGCTACCCTTTTACCCCGTCCCCACCTAGTTTCCTCCCTCTCATTCTCTCACTGCGCTCTATTCCCTGACCCCTAATCTTCCAAGCTTGACACCTCGCATTTTGCCTTGCGTTCTGTGCTTGCTACACTTATTGCAATTTTGGGATATTTTTATATTCATATTGTATTTAATATGTACTATGCTGTCCCTCTATGTCTGTTCTGTATTTTGTTGTATTTTGTACGGCGCTGCGGACACCTTGTGGTGCCATATAAATAAACGATAATATTAATAATAATATATGCTGTACACAGTATGACCCATCTCGCCACCCACACAAACCATCTCAAATCAAGCCAATCTATCTGCTGCGCTATTTTCTGATGACTTCCAATAGACGTGTGTGCTGTCACCTCTCTCATTTTCTCTCCGCACCATCGCACAGATATGATTTACTCACTATTGTATGATGTTTACTAGTTTCAAAGTTGAATTTGATTGAATCTTCAGGAAGGTCTTGATTCTGTTTCATGAATATTTTACCTTATAAGTAACATTAAAATTTGTTTCTGTTTCTTTTTATTAAAAGAAATGTAACATTTTCCGAATGCACAGAGGTTTGACAGTTCACACGGAGGAGTGGAGTGAATTCCCCGTCACTCTCCTGTCTTGTGTGGTTATGGCAGCAATTATGTCACCTGTGCTGATCAGTACTGTAAAATTGAAATATACCCACTCAACTCACTGAGTTTAGGTGGGCGGAGGGGATGCACTAGACTAAATTCCACACTCCTGGAAATCCTCTGTGGAAGTCGGCTGACTTTATCAACGCTGAATCCAGACCATTGTGTGTTATTACACCGTTTGCAAGAGAAAAAAACTGTCTAGATTAGGGGTTATCACACTTTTTTTGGAGAGTACCAGTTACCCACTATAGAATTATGTCAAGTACCGCATATCATGTACACACACATACCCACAACCCATATATGTATTTTCAGGGTTTTTGTTGTTTTTTTTCTTACATATTTGTTCAGTGATTTGACGATGCATTTTGTACATATGCTATTTAGCCATCAAGATATTTTATAAATGATGACCCCAGCCATTTAGTATCATACCTCCTTACAACCTTTCCAGTTGCTCTGAGTAACACATGACAATGGTCCAAGTACCAACAGTGGTATTAGTACCACGGGCTGAGAAACCCTGGCCTAGATAGTTAATTAACCAATTGTGATTTTGTTTGTATGAAATGTCTTTTAGTTTTGACTCATACATTTAAATCTTCTAGTTTTGCTAAATATGTATAGTTACACTAGACATCACTTATTTGTGTAGTGTTAAGTTTGTATGCTTTTGTTATTTGCACTTAGTCAATTAATGTTTCTTTTATCAATTAACTATAAACATTTTCCTAGGTGCTGTCCTTTATATGCTGCTGTTTTACCTCTGACACGCATTCATATTCAACTTGAACTCTATGCTGGCAAGGAACACCATGTAAATGTTTCACCAGTTATACCGTACATAAGTGCAATCTTAATTTGTCTATCTATCTATCTATCTATCTATCTATCTATCTATCTATCTATCTATCTATCTATCATCTGTTTATCTATCTATCAAATGTATTTTATTATCTATTTTCATCACTGCTTGATCTATGTCTGGTTTTCCTCTCATTTATTTCATATATAAGTTGTAGAGTATAATGAAAATATATGTGCAGGGGGATATCTGGAGAGACCCAATGATATAACTGCAGTTGCATATAATTGAATTACATTTGTCCTCATTGCATTTCTCTGGAGCTTTTGCGTTATTACAAAAACAGTAAAATATTCTGCAACACTGAAATAATTTTAAAGGAACACAGAAGGGAGAGAGTAGACAAACAAGTAGAAAATAGTCTATTAGTGTCACACGTTCCCTCTCTTCTCATTCACCCTTGTACTTTGTTTATGACAAAGTAATACGAAATAAAGTCTAAAAGGCACATTACAACCTTTGTAAAAGAGTTAAGTTGATTATTCAGTAAGATCTCATTAAAACCAAAGATTATGGACAAGCCACCTGTACTGATGGGGATTTTGAATGAGATGGAAATTGGATGTTAGAATGGAATATAGTAAAACATACAATGAGACATTGATACACGTGTGTATGTAAAATAAACATTTACGCTGCCTAATAATGCCCCCTAATGTGTGAGCTTACCTCTGGTGGCCACCGTGTATTATAATAAATGTGTATTAATGTAGTGTGTGTTGTAGAAATGAAATAAAACATTTTCACACTCACTGTTTTGCTGTCATCATTCTTGGGATGAGTTGTTTGGAGATTCTTTCTTCTTTGCAAGTCATCTTCTCCAGTTGCTTGTAGAATTTTCTCCAGTTGATAGAAGATGCAGCTCCGGTCCTATCTTCAGCTCCTCGGCCTCTTCTGGACTTGCCCGACGACAGCCTCCTTCCTCTTCTTCTGTGCCACTCCCAATGACCATTCGGTCACAATAGGGCAGCCTTTTATATTAATGATGACATCAGAAACACTAGAGCACTCACTAGAGCTCCCTAATGTAACTTACGTCATCATTTCTATAACAGGCTGCCCTCTTCTGACTGAATGGTCATTAGGAGCAACACGGAAAAAGAGAAAGGATTCTGTTGCCGTGGCAAGTGACGGAAGACACAGGAGAGCTGAAGAGAGGACCGGAGCTGCATCTTCTATCAACCGGAAAAGATTCTACAAGCAACTGGAGAAGATTCCATGCCATGAAGAAGATTCCATGCCAAGAAGAAAGAAACCCCAAGCATCTTGTTCCAAGAATGATGACAGCAAAATGGTGAGTGTGAAATTTTTTTATTTAATTTCTACAACACACGCTACATTAATACACATTTATTATAATACATGATGGCCACCGGAGGTAAGTTCACACATTAGGGGGCATTATTAGGCAGTGTAAATGCTTATTTTACATACACACGTATATTAATGTCTTACTGTATGTTTTGTGCACACAGTTTTTTGTTTTTTTTTGCAAACACCACACACAGCGCAGCATGTTTAGAAGGCTTACCATGCTGACGCTGATATTACTACAAGGCTAAGCATGTTGAAAGCGCCCCACACAGCAGGTGAATTTTTTTTCTGCGAATTGCCGTCGCACTAAAGGCAATTTAGACAAATCACCTTTAGTGAATACGACGATTTGTATATGTTATATGGCAAACATCTGGACGATTTCTGTCCAGCGATGTTTGCCTTGACGATTTGGACAAAGGCTCAAGTCCCAGGACTTTGCCTTTAGTGAATACGTTCATTGAAAAAACGTCTGCATTCAAGTTCAAAGTTCTCCTATTTTTCTCGTGATTGGGAGCAGGTAGAACTTGGGGTAAGTATTAGATGCAGGTATTCTTTATGGTTGTGAGAGACAGTTGGCAGCACCATTTGGTTCATGCACGTGGCACCACCTGCCAGTAGGAGCATTTTCCAGCATGTAAACGTTAACACCCATCAACATTCATCATCAGTTAAGTGATACATACAGAGAGGTGTCATGGGTGTGAAAAATGTACAATCATGGGTGTGAAAGTTCAGTGCAATGGAAACACAGTGATATTTTCCAGTCATCTCCACATACCCCCAAAAAAACGTTCACAGTTGTCATGCAGTCGCAGTGTTGACGTTATGAAAAATGTGTGTGGTTAGATGGAGACTATGTTGAAAAGTGACATTAGTTTCAGTATTTGCTTTTCAGGAAAATATAGGAGGCCTTGAATTCACAGGTCTGTTTTTTAAAAGTACGCAATTATACGCACGCACATAGCAAGGCAACACCACCAACACCCATGACACTCCCCTCTCACGGCCATGGTATCGTAGACTTACACATCCATAGAACACCTCTATCTTTACGTGTGTACATACGTGTGTATATGTATGCCGTACGTGCGATTCTATGTAACCGCGTCCTCAAAGACTCAAATGCCTCCCCACACCATCTTTCATGTAACTTTTTCAGGTATGTAGTTCAACCCCTCCCATCTGTACGTATGTCCCCAAATGCGATTAACATGTCCGTGCCTAAAGCACTTACATGCGTATATTCTACATAACTTACGTAAAGTTACTACGCATGCGCAGTTAAAACGTACCTAAAAATACGAATGCAACTCCACGTGAAAACGGATCTGTGAATATGGCCCTTTCACACCAGATAAATAAATAATTAAAGATCTAGTGCTCTAAATGTAAGCAGCTGAGCGGTAGAGGTAATTGGGTCTTCCACCCCAGTATACACATCAAAAATATAATAAACCTTCTGATATGCTCTGCGCTACATATATTATAAAATCATCACTAAAATAGTTGTTTAAAGAGTTCAACCATATGATGGCAGGCAGCTTATTTATATTTAAAGTCTTTATTCTTCTGTAATTCCGATCCTCTTTATTCAGCAATCACTTAGAAACAAATAAGAGAGAAAGAGAAACAAATTGGTGTAGCGAGTTTTAACAATTTTATTATTACACAGATAACTACACATTTCTCTATACGATCAACATGCTAAAAATTACAGAACATAAAAACATAAAACTCTACCCCCAGATTCCCTCCCCTCGTACCAGATAGTGGTTGGCAAGTTCTAGATTTAGTCCCTCTGGCGGTCCCTGGCCCGGGTTTCCGAAGTCCTGCAGGGGAGATGAGAGTGCCGGTCCACGTGCCGATTCTCAGGGTAAGTGAAGTCTATTAGGGATACGAGTATTCACCTTCCTCTGACATGTTTCAGGCCTGGATAAGGCCCTTTTTCAAAGTGGTGAACGGAGTAGTTGAGGAGTCATACTTATGCTGCCTGCACATCTGTGGCTTAATTAATTGCCTCAATCGCGGGTTGGCTGAATCGTTAACCCTTCCTCTTTATTACTCATCAGTCATAGACATGTAATCTAGTACACATATACATACATACATACGTATATACATACATATATATACCCACACACATACATACCAATGTATGCACAAAAAAGCATCCCAATCATATGATTATTATCTCTATTTTCCATATATATGCCCCAATAATAAAATAAAAAAATAGTGAACCCATAACAACTTTATTACCATATATTATTAACATATTTATTTCCATATATTAGTCCCAATAATAAATAAAATTGAAAAATGAAAAAAAAAAATAAAATAGTGAACCCATAACAACTTATTACAATAAATCTACGTGACTTAATTGCTCAAATTCCTACCTATTTACCCATATCTATTCTAGTTCCAATCAGAAAATTCGTTCCTACCCTAGTGTACAATAAGAATATACATATTGACCTGTTGTTGCTGTGATGAGCTGTTTAAATTCTGTGTGACATTGTAATCACACCTCTATACTAAATCCCTAATTTCCTAAACCTTATGCTCAATTATATACACGTACCTATTAACCATAATATTGGTGCTCCATAAATCATAATAAATGCTGATTCCTAAACCTTATACTAACGCAACTCTCTACTCATACATATTAACCGTGATAAATAAATAGTGATGAATAAATTATTAATAAACACACACTAAAAAAGTTAATAAATCTAACAAAAAATTTATAGGGGACTAAAAATAGAGATAAAATGAGATACAATTTGAAGAATTTGAAGAGTAAGGTCTAATAATACTCCTTATACATAGCTAAATGAACAAAGGGTTCTATAGATCTCGTCGCTTTCTCAGTGCCATCCTCCTGTTCCCTCTCTACAGTACCTGGTATTCTAAGGTGGTCCCCCATCTGGTACTTACCAGGCCCACCCTGTTTCGCTTCCAAGATCGGACGAGATTGGGCCTGTGCAGGGTGGTATGACTGTAGGGAAAAAGAAACAAAGCATTATATAGATGTATTAAGGTGGATCAACTTTACAAGAACCACTTCAATTCAAAGTCAGAGTTCAGACCTTTAGGAATCAAAGTTTCCATTTCGTATATCAATTTCATCTCCGACTTTGCTAATTGTGTTGCTTTATCGTTTTTTCTCCAGTGTTCATCTACTTTTTTTTATACCATAAAACTGGATTCTAGAAGTAGGGTCACAACTAAGCTGTTCTTTAAAATGACTGGACACTGCATGTGTGGTAAGTCCCTTTTTAATGTTGCGAACGTGTTCTTTCACACCATCCACATTCAATGTGGAAATAGTAAGGCAGTGTCCGTGGTTCATATGTCTGAACGTGCAAGGGAGTGGTTTCCCCTTGCACGCAGAGAAAGCTGAATACAGCAGGGATCCGGCTTTGGCTCTCCACTGCTCTGTGCTTGGAGCTTCAAGCACAGCAGATGCAGAGGTCCGGATCCAGTCCTATGTTACGAATCAATGGTAAGAAAACAGAATCAGATAAAACAATCAACACAATGTGAAATGTGTAGTTTAATAATATATAGTGAGCAGCATAAATGCACTTTGTAAAGTTAATCCCTACGTTTGCACAATAGGCAATAACATAACTCAGCCATGCATGTGAAACAGGGTAACTAACATGGTAGATATATAGAATATATGTTCAAAGAAGCCCTTACATAATTTCACAAACACAAATTGTGGTACACCACCACAGAGCTGCCCTAATTAGCTACAGGAAGCCATTACAGCCCTAAATGGATCCTGTGCTACCCATTGGTGGAGGTAGCTTAGAGCTTGAGGGGTAAATTATCCCATTAACTTAGTGTCCCAATGGCTGATAAAATGGAGCACTAAGACCCTTGGAAACAAGGGCTTTTACATACAGAGAGCAAGGAGTCCAGACCTATCGGCTGGCTGGCCCGTGTTCAAAATGAGCCAATTGAGATGAGTTTTGTTGTGTGGTGCACTGAGTAAGCTGGTGCATGAAGGAGGACTGAGGGTGCTGATCTGTGAGGTAGGAGAGAAACACTGCTTGAAAAAACTGTAGCCGTAAACTGGTAACTGCTGCAGACCAGAGACAGAAACCCAAGACCCTTTCCAGGGAGCCCAGCACCTGAGTGAGACACAGGCTGGATCAAGGGGTAAGCACCCATATACATTGTAAGACAAAGCTAAGAAAATGAGGGATAGATCATAGTTGCCTACTTTTGAAAAATCAATTCAGGGAGAAAGGTAAAAAGCATAGGGGCGGGCACTGCGTCGCCAGGGGGCGGTCCCTGCATCACCAGTGTTTGTGTATGGGTGTCCTGCAAAGTAATTACTTACACATTTCAAAAGCCAATATTTCTAGTTGGTGGGAGTTTAAATAATGTAATAAATATCTACAACAGCCTTTGTATGTATTAGAGTGATTTTATGTATTCTCCACACATTCCTCCTACTCCCTTGTATTCTACAAACTCCCCCCTACTCCCCATGCATTCTCCACACTTACCCATACTCCCCTGTGAATTCTCCATACTTCCCCTGTAGGCACGATATGTCTGCCCCTTATTATTATGGCCATCCTACATGTCTGCCCCTTATTATTATGGCCAGCCTCCATGTCTGCCCCTTATTATTATGTCCAGTCTCCATGTCTGCCCCTTATTATTACGTACAGCCTCCATGTCTGCCCCTTATTATTATGGCTAGCCTGCATGTCTGCTCCTCATTATTATGGCCAGCCTCCATGTCTGCCCCCTTATTGCCAGCCTCCATGTCTGCCTCCTTAATGTATAATAGTAATAATAATAATAATAATGTACCTAAAGGCAATAAATAGGATAAAGTGATATACCGTACTTAATTATTTTGGAGATGAAACACAAGGTTTACCCTGAACCTGCGATTAAATTCCCAGGTTGAGTGCAGAATGTCACTTAAACAGTGACTCTATTCCCCTAACAGGATTCTTATTGGAAGATGATTAAACCAGGAATTGACGCTTTTCTTTGGTTTTGTCACATGGGGGTATATTAACAAAGGGCGATTTTTGCAGTGAAATTCAACTCACAGCGTATCACCTCGATTTTCTAGTGATTTGCAGCGTGAGTTAACCGAATTCACTAAGCTGCGATTTTTAGGCAATTTTTTTTACAACTCACACGAGATGCTGTGAGTTTGCAAGGGGTAAATCATGGTTTTTCTATTGAGAAGCACCGTGATTTGTCCTTGAAAAAAATCGCGGCAACTCGCGTGAGTTTAAAAAAAACGTCGGGGTCTGGCTCTTCCTCCTCTTCTTTCTCTTTCTGTAAATGCCATTCTGTCGCTAGGGGGCAGCCTTTTATTTAAATGATGACATCAGAGGCCAGAGTGTAACTGATGTCATCATTTAAATAAAAGGCTGCCCCCTAGCGACAGAATGGCATTTGCAGAAGAAGAAAGAAGAGGAGGAAGAGCCAGACCCCGACGTGGCAAGATCTGAAGAGCCAGAGGAGCCGGAGCTGAAGGGGAGAAGACTGCAAGCAAGCCGATGCCAGGACTCCAAGCAACAGATGAACATTCTTCACATCTAGCAAGGCTTCCCAAGACAGATGACAGCAAACAGTGAAATTTTTAGGAATAGAGAAAAAATTTTTTTTTATTCAGCACACTATTTCATGTGTTGAATGTCTTCTGCGCTATTATGAGGAGGTTAATACCTAGTCTTGAAGAATCCTATAGTTATTTCTTTTGTATTCTTGTTTTATTTATCATTTAATTATTTATTTTATAATTTTTTATTATTTAATATTGTGAAGGGTATTGTTTAAAAAGTATATACTCTATTTGCTGTTATACTAAATATATATACTGGTCTGTGTGTTGGTTGAGTAGTGTGTATATTATTTATGTGTGGTATTAGTTCAGCAGTATTGTATTGTTTATTTAATTTTTTTTATAAAATTGATATAATCCCATTGTTAAACAAAGTCCTTTTGCTAAACTGTATATTTAGATAAAAGTAATACTCTGCAGTGACCTACTGTTCCAGCTAAATAAAATCATTAGTCACTATCCACATGTGTAGTGACTTGTTGGAGGGGTAAAAGGGTAGCAGAGGGGGCCAAGGGGGTGTGAGGGGGGGGGGGGGGGGGGGGGGGTTCCCATCTCACTGCCTATCCAGTACAGAACCCAGAAGCCACAGAAAATTGGAGACAACTCTAAAGGCCAAAAGGGGAAAAGAGGTACCACTCACACCACATTAATAGCTTTTTATTACAATTGAAGCCCTTACATAATTTCACAAAGGCAAATCAACCTTCAAAATAATGCAAATTCAATATTTTACAAATACTAACCTGTATATTATCATCATATCCTCATGTGATTTACTGTGGTTGCTGGTAAGCTCTGAACTTGTGGTCAAGATATCGCAATACACAGATTTGTGCTTGGATCCTGTTCCATTTTTCATAAAGCAGGAATCCATTG
Organism: Limnodynastes dumerilii; assembly: GCA_011038615.1. NCBI lineage: Eukaryota > Metazoa > Chordata > Amphibia > Anura > Limnodynastidae > Limnodynastes > Limnodynastes dumerilii. The sequence continues at coordinate 59,668 of WWET01000778.1, read as the reverse complement.
TCATTGTCATTGTCATGGAGCTGAGTAATTCTGCCTTGGCTGTTTCTTCTTGCTGTCACAAACAGTGGAACTTACCGTATCAGGGGGTGTCTCTCAGCTGCTCTCGCCGGTAGTGCCCGTGTTTCCCCTGTGCAGAGGTGGCATTCTCTGCCTGTGACTGCCTCCTGTCATGTTCGGCCATGCCCTGAGGGGTTGGATTCTGGCGCCCGCTGTTGGCGTCCTTCGGTGCATGGTCACCGCCATCTTGGAAATCCCCACATGGCTGGAGTTAGCCAACTGGACTCTGCCTCTGGCAGTCACATGATCTGAACCACCAATCCATGCTGGGAGTGGGCTTTTTAAACCCTTGGGACTGTGCAAACAGTTCCAGAACAAATTGTGAACTTTGCATGTTGCCTGGCTCCAGCGGTTCACTATTGGATTTCTCCAGTGTGCTATATCTGCTGTATCCTGCCTCTTACTTCCAGAGTGCAATCGCTTAAGTTTGCAGCACTTGTTGCCCTCAAGCCTGCAATTGCTCCTCATCAGTTTACTACACCTGTTGCTTGCAGATCATTGCAACTATTACAGATTCCAGCTCAATCCATCTGCTGTGTGCAGCACCAATCTTTTCAGTTGCAATTGCCTCTAGTCCAGCTTCCAGTCCTGCCTCCAGTTTGCAATTGCTTTTTTACCTGCCAGCAATAAATCTGAGGTGGCCTATACCATCTCCTTGCTATCCAGTAAAGCATTATCTTGGGTATCACCACTCTGGGAAAAGTCTGATCTTCTTCTTTCAAATCTTGGAGACTTTGGGGTAGATCCAGAACGTCCACTAATGAATTTCCACTAGCATAAATTCACACATTAGTACTTACGGCGCATGCGCACGTCAGTTGTTACGCCACGTAAGTCATAGTGTAAGGGGCAGTATCAACATACGAAGGGGCGTGCCAGTTATACACCACCTGTATTTACGCTTCGAATGCGGGGTGAAGCATTTAAATCATACAGTATGGGCGTGCTTAGCAGTGTAGTTACGTGTGTGAAGTCTGCCCGCTAGTGGTTGCGCAGTGTAAAGTTAAGGTAGGGTATTTAAGGCGTAAGGTGCCTAAAATACGTACCTGATAGTGGTGTGTCGAGGGGAGTGCATCAAAGGTACACTAGCGTAAGTACGCCACATAGAGCATAGCTCTGGATCTGGCCCTTTGTAACTGTTTCAAAAAATCGTTGATGAACTTGGATGCATAACCTCTGCCACCTCTGAAATCCTTCGCCTGCAGCAAGAAAACCTCACAATAAGCCAATATGTGGTGAAATTCTGGTGCAACATATTGGGGTAGATCCAGAACTCTGCTTGAAATACGTTTACTAGCGTAGTGTATTTACGCGTGCATACCTTCTATACACTCCCCACACGTACGTGTGGGCAAAACGTATTTACGCAGCTAAGCACGCCCATACTGTACACTTTAAATACAAACCCCTGCCTACATAGCGTATTTCAGACGTATTTTTGACTCACGTAAAATTGGCACGCTCACACGTAAGGATTTACGCAACACATACGTGAATGGCCCATACATTCACATTTACGCTACGTCACGGAGCATATTTTCTATGGTGCGCATGCGCAGTACTTACCAAAAGATTTTACGTGTCCACCACGCGTAAATTCTCTCACAAGCGTTGTTCTGAATTTGCCCCATTGTCCTCTGAATTGTCCTGAAATAAAGATGCTCTTATCGCTGTGTTTTGGCAGGGCCGTCTTTTCCACTGGGCAGTTTGGGCTAGTGCCCAAGGGTCCCACACATCAAAGGGCCCTTCAGCTAGTGGCATCACAGGGGGAGCATGAAGGGGGTTGATGGAGCCTCCACTCCACACCCTCTTTGATAAACTAATGCAGCACCAACTGAAAAGATCCTTCCATAAAGGAGCTCAGGCTGGGGCTAATACCCTGGCTCTTAGCTCCAACACGGAGCCTGTGACTTCCCAGTAGTGCACTGGGCTCCTCACAGGAAACTGACTGTACCATGTGACTGCTGCGGTCACATGGTACACAGTGCAGGGCAGGCTGCTTGATCATGGAA
>WWET01000778.1:44579-55741 GCA_011038615.1 Limnodynastes dumerilii | reverse complement strand
GAGACATGATGGGGAGCTGGAAGGACATGCTGTGGAATACTGGGGTCTGGAAAGACATAATGGGGATCTGGAGAGACATGCTATGGAACTGGGGAGCTGGAGAGATATGTTGTGCAATACTGGGGGCTGGAAATACATAATGGAGATTTGGGGCACTGGAGACACATGGTGGTGGGCTGGAGAGACATGATGGTGAATTGGGGGTCTGGAGACAGGTGATGGGGGGCTGGAGTGACATGATTTGGGAATACTGGGGGGCTGGAGACACATAAGGATACTGGGAGCTAGAGAGACATGATGGACGGCTGGAATTTTTATTCCTGTGAATGGGTGGGTAGGGGCCCCTGTGCATTGCTTTGCCCAGGGCCTACAATTCTGTTAAGACGGCCCTGTGTTTTGGCAGTTGTTGGCAGATCATGGACGAACTTTCTACAAGGGTGTTACCTTTTTCTCTTGATAACCTCATTTCTTCATGCATTCATATTGATCTTCAAATTTGTGAGAGAACGTTAGAGAAAAATGGGACTAAACATCCAAGATCTTTCAACATACCTCAACATACAAGCCATCTGTTTTCATTCAAGAGGAACTTACGCAATTGGGGGGACCCCTACTGTCACCCTCCAGGAGCGTGAGCAGCTTCTCCAAGATAAATGATTATTGTGGTGATTCTGTACATTTATGGCTGGCTTGCTCCAAGCAGTCGGGAAATGCCCGCTCCTGGGCAATTCTGAGGAGGTCAGGTTAGGAATGTCTGTTCACTCCTCAAACAAGAAGGACTGCACTTTCCAAGTAACCTTGTCTAATCCACAAAAGTCTTCTGAGCTCACAGCACTACTGGATTCAAGTGCAGCGGGGAATTTTATCTGTTAGGAGACTCAAAATTCCTGTGGAAGCTATGACCACACCAACCTACTTGGTTTGACCATAATGCACCACCCTGCTCCAGGTAGTTACACCTACCTGTGTCAAAGGGATTCAGCACCTCATTGGGGTTCGCCAATTTCTAATATTACATAGTCATGTCTATAATCACTACTCTAACTCAATAAGGGTTAGAGAAATGATTTCTCTTTTCCATTTATTCTAGAGGTGGATCAGTAGGGGTAGACGCTGTTTTATCCCAAAAGTTCCACCCATGTGCTTTTTTAATAATCAGTGAAAAGGAAATTTTAGCAATGAAATGAAGGATCCTTACATCCAATAACCATATTCACCGATCACAAAAATCTACTTCATCTTAACAGCTCAATGTCTGAATCCCCATCAAGCAAGATCTCTCTTCTTCTTACTTCAATTGAATATATTCCTCACTAGTCTGCCTGGAATTGGTCATCTGAAATATCTTTTGCCAGTTTTCATTGGGTAAGTTACCACTATCAATCATTTAAGGCTTAGGGAAAACCAAATACTTTTGAAGATACAAGATCAGATCAAAACTTACACTGCGTTTGGGAATTTGGAATCGGCGCCAGATAGGATCTGATTCTAGATCCCCAATGGCTCCAGTCTTTGTTGCGAGCACATAGGAGGCCATTCCCCTTGCTCCCATGGAGTTCTATCCCAGGTACCTCACTATCCAGCTGAAAGACAAAAGGTCCAGAAGTCTGGATCAGTACTAAAATTATGGCACATATACAATCAAAAGTAAAACACCTAGTTTATATATTCATTATGTCATTTATTATTTTTTCATGTAATTTTGGAGTTATTACTTAAAATATTTTATAAATAGATCCAAATAATATTATATGTTGGTTGCTGATGATTGATGGAAGTTCTTCTTTTGATCAAGAATAAGAGGAAATACAGTGCTACAATACTTGCCATCTGTTTTGTGAACCAGAGCAGTGAACATGACAGTAAACTCTGACATAGACCTACCTTGGTACAGAGTTCTATGGAATGTCATCATGTTAATGGTATCGCTGACAGGCAGAGTCTAAGGAAATGAACAGGGTTCCTGAAAGGTGAGAGAAAACACAGTAGATAATACACATTTTCACACTTGACCCCACCCATGTTGATACTTTAAAGTTATGATTCCATAAAGTTTGATAAGTAAAAAAAATATATATTTTACATTGTTAAGTCTGTGTTGACCCCTTGTTTTAAAGATTTGTGTCATGTCTGGTAACTCACCCTCCCTGCGCTAATACAATAAATAGGGGAAGCTGGTCTTGCAGTTTAGCATATCAAGTAGAATCCTCCGGTGTTAATTGGCAAGGACAAATGTAAAAAACAAATATTCATAAATAAAATTTCTTTTAAATTAAATACAATTAAATCAAATTCTATAAATATTTTTTTAAAACAGCAACAGCTTCTACTGATTTACCTGGGCTGTTATAAGCAATTTACACAAGCATTTCTTCAGTAATGTGTTGTCAAGTGCAAAAGCTACTCCATTGGTTCCAGGTAGCTGTGAAATCTTGGCTGACATCATCGTCCTGAATTTAGAGGTGCCCTGTAGCTGGTGGAAAAAAATCTGGCTGAAATTGTGCATACTTACACATATTAAGATTAATTACACAATAACAACGTTTTAACGAGCGCCTTAAGGATTAGGCACACTAAGGATAGGAAATATACAAAATTTATACACATAGAGAAAGGGAACGTTCTTGATACTAATAAAAGACAGTCATTAATCTTACCCAAGATCGTTAAGCTGAAGAAGCTGTGCAGCCTTCTCCTAAACAATATAAACACAGAAAATAATCAGTGGCATATATACTACTGCAGGGCCGCTGTCATCACATGCGGGGCCCCATTGATGACGTCACATAGGGGCGGGGCCCGGCAGACACACTTTAGCAACGGTCGGTGCGCAGAGAAGAACTTCCCTGTGCATTGGCCGGCTACTAAATAGCTCTGAACAGCAAGTATCGGCGGTAGGATACCTACAGAGCTAGGTAATTATCGGCGGGCCCCCATCAGGTCCAAGCAGGGGACAGTAGTCCTGGCTGGTCCCCCCTGATGGCAGCCCTGTACTACTGCCCCAAACATACTGCTCTATGCGAGTATACCCCTCAATGTAAAATGGGTGCTGTCCAAGAGGGGAGTAGGAGGGTTGTTGCCCTTTAAGTCTATATGACTGAAATGTTGGCATTTAAGTCATATAGACTCTTCAGTGATCTGCCAGACAATGATACTTAAAGTATTTTCAGGGAAACGTGTGTGTTGAACAGGCAACGTATAATACTGTAGTTACCATGTCTATTTGCCCCGTCAGCTGCACATACATATTACAATCTCAAAGGAGCATTTTTTTGTGCCCTTAAACAAAATAATCTATACTTGTGTACTACAGTTTGATAGTTTAAGGGAAGATTATGTGTGTTAAACAGGCAATGTATATTACTGTAGTAACTGGGTCAGCTGCACCCCTAAATATTTAATGATTACATGGTGTGGTGGCAATTCCAATTTCAAGTACAGTTGTGTTATTTCTGTCCTGGTGTAAATCTGTTATGGACCAGTCTGTAGAACAGAAACGTCTCCATATTAGTGCTGACAGTCATAGAACTACTGCAACATTTGGTACAAAAAAAAGATCAATTAGTAAGAAGAATGTGTAACAAAGGATACTCCAAAAATAATCACTTTTAGTATGTCCTTCAGAGAACAAAGTTCCTACAGACAACTGTAAAATTGCCAACATGCCATTCACCAAACTCAATGCAAGGAAAGGCTCAGACCTTAGACCTTATTTGCGAGTAGTGGTCCTTCTAGTGTTGTTATACAAATGTTTTGCCAACCTTACTGTATTGGTGTAACTACTACTAGCCTGTTACTCCCCCTCCAATCACTTGCCATGGCCTGTGAATTCCTGGTGAACAATTACTAATTTCTAAAATGCCAAAAAATGCTAAATCATGCACAAAACCCCAAAAGCTCAATATATCATTAATGGCACTACATTAGAAACTACTGAGGCGGAAAGAGATCTAGGAGTCATTATTTCATGTGACTTAAAGGTAGCCAAGCAATGTAAAAAAGCAATGAGAAAGGCAAGTCAGATGCTTGGTTGCATAGGGAGAGGAATTAGTAGCAGAAGGAGAGAAGTAGTAATGCCCCATTATAGATCGTTGGTACAACCTCACCTAGAATACTGTGTTCAGTTCTGGAAGCCATATCTCCAGAAAGACATAAATACATTAGAGACTGTGCAAAGAAGAGCAACTAAAATGGTCCATGGCCTTTGTAACAAATCATACCAAGAAAGGCTAGAGGAACTAAACATGTATAGCTTGGAACAGAGAAGGGAGAGGGGGGATATGATAGCAGCTTTCAAATACATCAAGGCTTCCGGGGTACCATAACAGTCAGGCAACGGTCAATTCACTAGGCAGATAGCACTAGGCACACAGTAAGTAGCAGGTCACAGAACTGAGGGAACAGACTCTATAACCGGCGCCAGATAGAAGACAGGAAGGATCTGATAAAGGTACTGCTCAGCAGTGATTGGATGGCACCTGGAACAGTCAGGCGTTCCCCTGGCAATGGGGAAAGCATAATAAGGCAGCCGGAAGAACACGCACGCCAAGGAGAAGAGACGCGCACGTGGGTTGCTAAGGAAGCTGTAACTAAGAAGACCGTAGGCTGGGGATTCCCCATAGACGCGCCGCGGGACTCTGAGGTAAGCGTCAGAGCGGGGAGGAAGCCACACATACAGCCTGCCGTTACACGGCGGCTGTAACATATAGTAGTCACGGTGCACCGTCCTCTGACTACTTATTATTTACTGAATTGCTAGGTATGTTGATGTCATATGTAAGTATACACATAGTGCCTGATCATGACTTCCGCCGATGTGCTGTGTGTACTACCGCACAGTGTATTGGCATGCACTCCCCCTGTGGCCGGCGTAATTACACACTGTTACGCCGGCTGAAGGCTACCCTAACTTCAGCCAGCATAACAGTGTGTAATTACGCCAGCCACAGGAGCGTAAAGGCCAAAACATTACCTTACCTCCACCGCCTTCCTTCCCTAACTGTTGCGTAGTTACGACGAGGAACGCTCCCTCAACCGTAACTACGCCCGATCCCGAGGAACGGGTTTCCCTAGTTACGCCGGGCAACATCAGCCCGGCACATATCGGCAAAACTGCTGTTCTTACGCATCAGACCGCCGTATCTACAGTGGTGGATGGAGGTCTGGATCAGGCCCATATTTCCTGGTCACTTTATAGTTATTGAGTACGTGCCTACATATATTCTAAGAGAATGAATTTACTGCAATTTGTTTGTTGGTTCCTTGCCTTACCTGATGGTTTCCCTTGGAACTTGGCTTCTTGTATTCCCACTATACATCTGTTGTGGGTTTAGACATCAAATGGGCCCAGTTTTGTTTGTCTTTTGCAGCCCGTTGTATTGAACAGAGAGTTGGAGAAGATGTTAGTGGTGATTGAGGTTCTGCACTCTAGACTTTTAATAACTGAGTGATCCCATATGTGGAAGCCCTGTATGTTTATAAAGCATCCTGGGTGGGTTAAGCACATGTCTTGTGCCTTCCTTGAAAGCCTAATTCTTGTTTACATACTAAAATTCAAATGCTATTCTAGCATCAAGCCGGCTTCCTAATGCAAACGACTGCTTTTAATATCAACTTTTCTAAAAATTAGAGAGGATTTTGTGCGGCTCCAATTACTGTTCATTTATAGTTTTATATCATAATTGTACGTTTATTGGATATTCACACTAGCAATTTAAATGTCAAGATTATCCAAACACAATATTCCAAATCATTGATAAATCTCAACTGACTTGGAACGAATACAGAAATGATAAATATTGGGCCTGACATAATTTCGAAAATACAAGAAAATTGGCTCTAAGGGAACAGAAGCCAAGCGTATCATGGCTCAGAGGAATGTAAAATAAATAGGGATTTTCCAACAATCCTGGTACTGTTTATATTGGAAATGTTCTCATGACTTTCCTTTTTTTTTATGCCTGTGATTTTCTGTCATATACGTCATAGTTTCAGTCCTTCATATTCATATATGCATTTGTCTCTCCTCTATGTTATTTTAGCATAGGTAGCCAAGAATACCAAACTAACAATAGACTCACGTATAGTAAATCTGTACAATAGCCACCGTAACCTGGAGGAGGTCACAGAGAGTACAGTACATTATGAAAAATGAATGAGGTGATTCAAAGAAACATTCATCTCGTGCTTGATTGGCCATTGGCTAGTTTCTCAAGTTTCTATTCATATCTGCAGTTTTTAATTTCATGCATTTAAACAGCTCCTTTATTTTAATTAATATTCAAATGGAAATTTGAACTTATACTGTGACTTTTCAGAGACTTTAGTTCTTCCAACTTTGTGGCATTCATGTGGGGAATAGTTGCCACAATTATATGGGGAAGAATTACCATTCAATTCATGCAGCCAGAAGTTTATATATTTTTATAATTTTTTTTGTTAAATTTATATACACGCCAAAACCAGAATGCTGTTACCTTTTTAATTACTTAAAATACTGTGTAACTGATGAAATGCAGTTGCAGTACAAAGGACCCGTTTTAGGCAATGGTACAACTAAGTTTAATTTCAGCTATACGATTGCCGACTGTTTAAATTCCTTAACGGGTACCATGTGGAATGGTCTTATTTGGTACTCGTTCTGCTTGTGGCTAGGCTGCGGGACAGAAAGGGTTAGGCTCTGGAGAAGGAAGGGTTACGGTTAGGCTGCAGGACAACAATGGTTTGGGTTGTGGAGTGTTAGGAGTAGGCTGCGGAACAAAGATGGTTAGGGTTTGGGGGAGTATTATGGCAGGGTTAGGGTTAGGCTGAAAAAAGGGGAAGGTTAAGGCTAGGTAGTGTTAGGGTTAGACTGCAGAGAGGGGAGAGTTAAGGTTATGGTTAGGGTTAGGGGAAGGTTAGGGTTTGGTTGCAGGAAGGTGATGGTTAGGGATAAGAAAACTTACCTGTCCCCATTGCAGTCTTTGAAGACCATGATGGGCTAGATCCTAAACTACGTATGAGAGCGAGGCGGGGTGAGGCATTTAAATCGTACAGTATGGGCGTGTTTAGGCGGTTATGTACGTGAAGCTTATACGTACGTCAGTAGTTATGCTTTGAAAAGTTAAGGTAGGGTTTGGCAAGCGTAAAACAGCCAAAGTAAATACGAGCAAGGGGAGTGCATAGAAAATACGTTAGCGTAAATACACTATGCGATGAAACGTAGCAAGCACTTAGGTCTGGAAGTAGCCCGATGGCACTAGAGCCATGTGTTCTAAGGGCAGACTAACAAAACCTGACAGCAGTCAGTTCGTCATCTTCCTAAAGATCACATTAAGCGGAAAACAAAACCTGTAAATGATCTATTCTCTCCTCTTGTATAGGACACCCGAAATCCTCCGATTGGTTCCCTCTCACTGTCTGTTGACATGAGCTATTCTGTGGATCCCTTTGTAGAAACGAGAATAAAGAGAGCTTTAAGTAACACTTTCTGTTTAGAATTAGATCTACAATATTAATGTTAATATCTGTTAACATCCTGAGCAGTTAACACTTCTATGGAGCTCATATATTGGAGATAATCCTGATATCATAATAATGTATTATTTAAATACTGTGCAACCTAATCTCTATTCCATACTGTTCAACCTGGAAAAGGAATGTGTTAACCCAGGATAGTTTAGATGTCAATGTGGAGTGGAAGGTCGGTTAAGGTTAGGTTAGTATGGTGGGGCTAATACTTTAGGTTTTGGTTGGATTTGGCGAAAGCAGATTACAGTCAGTTGTTTATACTCTTTGCAATGTTAAACTAAGTAATATGCTATATATGACTACAGTGAGTAAAGTTGCACTTTTGCCTGAAGTTTTTTTTTGAGGCTTTGGTCAACAGTCAAGATGAAGGGTGGAGCTTATCTGAGGTGGACCATGGTGTCTATGGGCTGGATCCAGACTTAAGTAAGTGCTTGAAATGAGTTACTCCTGGGCTAAGCCATGTTGATTGCAGGGGGAGTCAAGGTAATTGTATTCTTTGCATGCAGGGATATATCTTTGAAATGCTTACTGCACACAGATACTGACCAGCTTTACTATCACACTGTTATTTAGACTTGGGATAGGAGACATCGGGCCTGATCCAGAGCTACGAAATTGCTGTCCGACGGGCGAGCGTACGACGGTTTTTTGCGTATTTTCGTACGAAAATTCGCACCGCGCATGCCCAGTATGACAGCTTCCGGTCGGCTGGACGACATGAGCGTATAGCGGTAGTATGGTGTGCGAATTTTTCGCTCGAGGGGCGTGCGTTCAGTACGACGGTCGGCTGGGCGCTCGTTTTACAACAGGGAGGCGGGGATAGCCATTTAAATTGTACAGTATGGGCGTGCTAAGCCCGTACGCTCAGCGTATTATGTGCGAAAATTCGTACGCCCGACGGTCGTACCCAGTGTAGGGTATAGCCGCCGTAAGCAGGTACTTTACTATGGGAGTGTTAGGGGCGTGGATGTTTTTTTCGCACGGTCGAACGTACGCATTCGCCCGCCGTGCGAATTTTCGTAGCGCTGGATCAGGCCCATCATCTCTCATCTCTAATACTGTTTGCAACAGATGAAATATGATTCCCCTGCAATCAACATGGTTTAGCCCAGGAGTAACTCATTTCAAGCACTTACTTAAGTCTGGATCCAGCCCTATGAGTCCCAGATTTAATAACGAGCGGTGTATTGGTTGGAGCTGAGCTGGAACTGCTTCCTTAGAACCATGAAAGGTTTTATAATAAATTCCCATTCTAAATGACCACAATCTGAATTGTATTAATGATTTCTTTATTAACAGGTTTTTATGTAGCGTCGGCATATTACACAACTTCATTTTAAAGTAACAAGATACAAAACTGGGTAATAACAGACAGAGTGGAAGGTAGCAGGGTCCTGCTCACTAGCTTACAATATATATGACAGTGGAGTTTGATACATAAGGGTGTATAGCAGAATAGAACAATATCTGCCTCATGATGATTTGTGCGTATAAGGCGTTTTTAGCATATTTCAGCCTTTCTTTTAAGCCTTACACTTTCCCCCAAAAAAGGCAGATGTAAATGATGAATTGTATGTAGTGTAGAGGTACACACCATTAAATTAAAAGGGCAGTGTGGTCATTCCAACATTGACAAAGGGCATGTTCCACAATTGAATTGCAATGTTTAGATGAAAGGAGTGTGGGTATTTCGATAGGGCCGTTCGCACCCAGCCAGTTCCGAACTGGCAGGAATATCGATTGCTTATGCATAGCAATCGGTTCCCGGGGCACGAAACACGGTGCTCCGAAAGGTATGCAACCCCACTCCGCAACCCTAAGTCCCCCCCCTGCAGCCTTTCGGCTGTCCCTATTTCGCAATGTGAAGTATCAACGAGATGAAAAAGATGCATTTGCGCCAGTTTAGGGTGTATGAAGTTGCATCCGTCAGATCTAAGTACTTACACACAGATTATGAGTGTTCAGTAGCCTAAAATGTATTCATCATATATATTTCTTTTTTACCAAAAACAGACTCACAACTATACATCAGGGCATGCAGTTGCTGCATAAAATGCATCATTTCGAACATGATACAGCTTCCAGCTGAATTGCGGCTTTACCATGTTCAAAATACTTTGTTGTTTCAAAACGTATTATTGTGAACAGGTACCAAAGTACCCATTTCCAATAGCAAAATAAAGAGAACCAGGAAAGGGCTGTGGGCCTGCGGGGACGGACACCAGAGGGACAACTGGAACTGCCTGTGGCACCGTTAGTGTTAGGCTGCAGGACATATAAGATTAGGCTGGTGGCAGGGGCGGACCTAGGTGAAAATTCGGAAGGGGGGCCTATCCAACAATATCACATTAAAATAAAATAATTTATGCCCCTCATTCTGTGGCCATCATCATTATGGCAGGGTTGCCGAATTTTTAGAGCTTCCCTCCGGGAGGACCCATAGGGAAGCCACGGATTTCTGCAAGTGGCCGGGGCTTAATGATTCAATTTATGCAAATTGCATCATTAAGCCCCACCCCCTGTCACTCCCGTAATCTCTAGCATTTCAGGGGATGGACGGGGCTTGATGATGTCATCAAGCCCCGCACATCCCTAGAAACGTTAGAGCTTAGTATAGTAATTGATGGCTTGTGGGAGCTTTGCCGGCTCCCCCGGGATACCTGGAGACCTGCCCAAGTTTGGGGAGTCTCCCGAATATTCTGGGAGAGTCGGCAACCATGCATTATGCCCCTTTTTATTGTGCCCATAATGTTTTTATTTAAAGATGGTGGGCACACAATGAGTGGTATGAATAAAAACATTATGGGCACAATAAGGGCAATAAAGATTCTTTATGCCCCTTCTTATTGTGCCCATGTTTTTATGCCCCTAATTGTGTGACCACATAATTATGCCTCTTTTTATATTGCCCAAGCCATACTATGTCCAGGGCCATCATTGCCCCCTTATTGCTTTTATTGCCCCCAGCCTGGGCAGCCAATTGGTCCAGTGCAGACCGTGCAGCTCACTCAGTATGCCCAGTTGACCGCACATTGCAATGCCCAGCCAGCCACAGTCTGCCCCACACAATACAAAGTTCCTTACCTTAACGGCGTCCTCGCGGTCCTCACTCCTCTCCAGGCAGGCAGTCAGCAAAGAATGATGTTTCCTCTGCCGTACACAAGCACAGCACAGCCGTCTTGAACCTGGCGGCACTGTACTGGCTGCTACGGCCCGCGGGGCCTTTACTTCACATGTGCAAGCCTGGCGGCCAGTGGTGGGTGACAGTCTGGAGTAGGTGTGGGGACCCCTGACCCGCGGGGCACTAGGTTGCCGCATATACCGCCTAAGGCTGCCTCTGGCTGGTGGCTTATCATATATTTGTAAATATGTGTAACGAACATTTCTGCATTTTACAGATAGAATGGTATAGTGTGTTACTGGTAATGGCAGTGTTGCTGGACATTCTCTATCCTGTGTATATGTTACAGATAGAATGGTATAGTGTGTTACTGGGTAATGGCAGTGTTGTGTAACGAACATTTCTGCATTTTACAGATAGAATGGTATAGTGTGTTACTGGTAATGGCAGTGTTGCTGGACATTCTCTATCCTGTGTATATGTTACAGATAGAATGGTATAGTGTGTTACTGGGTAATGGCAGTGTTGCTGG
>WWET01000778.1:24573-36745 GCA_011038615.1 Limnodynastes dumerilii | reverse complement strand
CCGCCGGCTGAAGGCTACCCTTCAGGCGTAAGGAAGGGGCCATACGCTCGCACAGGAGCGTATGGCCGCTTAGCACGCTCCCCCACCCTCATTTACTTACCTCCCCCCGCCCACCAGCACTAACGTGAGCGTAGGGACGCTGGAGGACGTCCCCTCCAGTGTCCCTACGACGCTGCTACATCTGCCCGGCGCATGCGCAGATCGGCTGCAAAGCCGATCTTACGGTTACGCGTCTGGTCTGAGCGACGGCGGGCGTTACTCTGGATCAGAGCTATATACAAAATCTAGGGACATCAAGGAAATCCTTTATTTATGGGACAAATAAAGAAAAGGCTAAAGTCCTGAAAGTTTATCTTAGGCCCCCGTCCTAGCGCGGGCGGCCGTACCTCTGGATCAGGCCCATTGTTACTAACTGGACCACGGACATCCACATATAAAGATATATGACTCTGTTCTTTAGTGATCTGCTATACACAAAATCTAGGGACATCAAGGAAATCCTTTATTTATGGGACAAATAAAGAAAAGGCTAAAGTCCTAAAATGAGAGTTTATCTTTAGCATCTGTTTTTATCAAGTCACTGTTTTCTGTTTTGTAATTTTGCAAATGTTCACGCCAAGAATTTTTGCTGATTTTTGTTATTTTTATTTTTGTTTGCAGCATTTTGTTATGATTGAGAGCAAATGTTGGGTAATATATACAAACAGAAATTACCATTCTGCAGCAAATGGACTCAGTTCAAATTCTTTAATGATTTCTTCTACAGTAACTTTCCATGGAAATTATTTTATTTGTCGTAGATTTGTGGTACCAATATATTTTTTTACTTCCACTAACTTTTGAAAATAAATAATATAAATGCATATAATATATTATACATACATATTTTTTTCATGTCAGTTAGTACAATTGTCATATAATATTTTTGGGTAAAATGTACTTATTATTGATCAAAAATATTGTTTTCTAAAAGAACTACTGAGTACAAAAAAGAGAAAAAAAAACACAATATAACAAATAAAAACAACCACATGATCTAAAATATAAAGTAACTACCATAAGAAAAAAATACAAAGAAGAGCAAAACTAATTTTTAAACAAAATGTTAGAAATATCCCAGTGTTTCACATATAATTTCCCCTTCTCCTTGAAGATCTTTTCCATGATTAATTCTCTTGGACTTGCTTTCATCTAAAGCCATACATAAAAAAAGACAAAATTCTGTTTATTTTAGTTTGATCTCTTCTGCTTGTTCTAAAACAACTCCCTTCATGAACAGAAAAAGTTTTAAGCTTTCTTAATTAAACTCTTATATTGTTCATCTGCTTTCAATCCCTCAGACAAAGCAGCAAATTTGTTCTGTATTCATATGTATTACCGCTTTGTTTGTACACGTTTTTGTGTTTAATCATAAGAACATTCACTGGGAAAAAAATGTATATTTAGTATTTAACATGTGTCAGGCACCTGAATTTTAACGCATGAAATTTTCACTTTCCAATCTGTATTTTTCTACATAATATTTAAGATTAATTATAAAAATCAAAGAGAAAATAATTGTGAACATAAGCATTATTTTGTGTTTGTGGAATATTTATTGGATTATTTCTTAGTTTGGGTTTTAAATTACTCAATAACAAGTACTTTTTATTTATACATTTTTTTTTACAACTAATGATATTGTTATAATTTTTCTTACACTTTGTCATATTATTTTCTTATAAAACACATTGGTAACAGTGATAAATAATAAATTGACAATTAATTTAAGTCTTGGTTCAGTTTATTCTATACATTCACTGAGCTAGAAACATCACAGGATATGTTGTATTCCATTACAAACACTAGACCGGATACAGAAGCACATGCAAAGTCCGTACATTCGCAGCCCTGCGGCTACAAGCGTATAAACTTTGTTATGCTATATACCGCTCGAACGAGATTAGTACATGACATATGTAAATCGCCTGTCCTCATTAATTCAGGATACAGCCCACTGTCTCCACTATTATCTGGGGCATTGCCATTAATTTAACAGACCCCATAATTAACACCCTGCATAATAATAAGAGGTAATTGGAACTTTGTGTGACTCGTGGACCGTATTCACATTAAGAAAGTGCAGAAGATACATGCGTATTTTTACGAGCGCATGCCCAGAACTCAAAAATACACACGGAAACTTGGGACGACTGATATACGGACAGCAGACTTATGATTGGTTCACGCATTGGCACGAAATGAATCCCGCATGTGTGGCTAGAAAGGCAAGACTTTTAATGCAATCGAGTTACACACGGGCTACTAATGTACAGTATGGGCGTTCCTCTTACGTTAGGGCTGATTCACAAGTAAGAGTGCCTTGCAGAAGCAGATATACGCATGGAAATGAAATATTTTTTTTTTCTAAACATTTTTATTTTTGGTTACATAATGTTTCATTTGCAAATTTGAATAAAATGAATTAACAAAATAATTAAGTAAAAAAATAACAATATATTAGATTTGAAATAAGCCATCATTGTTAAAAAGTATATAAATAGCAATTAGCATACATTACACAGGTAGCTCATCGGTCAAAGGCACCTTAATGTTTAAACTTACAATGGGGCATTATTAAATTAGTAAAATAAAAATAAAAATCACTAAATTAATTTCATAGTCAGATAATAGTGTAGGGATAACTACAAAGAAGTTTTGAGTTGTTTATTAACATTTGCATTTAATTGCGGTTAAGTGAATGCTGATTAGTTTAAATACCTAGATGACCTTCATGTGATTCACAATAAGAAAACACATCTGCACTTAAAACCACAGCCTCAGAGAACCGTCTGTAAATGGCAGTCCCGAGACCTCGTTCATGAGAATATTTAGGTGCATTCACAAATTTTCTCTTAAGTGTGAATCAGGTCAACTTTTATCATAAAATTTATTTTTATGTATATTGGTTTGTATATGTTATATACAGTTCTCATTTTAGCTACATCCCAAACTGTTTTCTTTGCTATTTACTGTATTTGGCGGTTTTAATAATAATAATAATAAAAATAATAATATTTATACACAGGTTTTTATATAGCACGATCAAATTATTTAGCGCTTTACAGAGAATATTTAACATTCACAGCAATCCCTGCCCCATTGGATCTATATTCTAAGTTCCCTAACACAGACATACACACAGCCACACAGACTAGGGAAAATTTATTGAGCAGCCAATTAACCTACTGGCATGTTTTTGGAGTGTTAGAGGAAACTGGAGCAGCAGAAGAAACCCACATAGACACCGGGAGGACATACAAACTTCACACAGATAAGGCCTAGTCCTGGATTCGAGCTCATGACCTCAAGTGCTACTCGCTGAGCCACCATGCTGCCATATTCTTCTTCTTTGTATTATTATTATTATCATTAGCCTGATCCAAAGTCACACACACACACACATATACACACACATAGTACACAAATATTTTCCTTTATGTTGAGTTAGAGAAATCCACCTCTCAACTCTAATTCAGTTTGCACTGTTTAAATGTGCCTTATCCTGCAGTCTCCTATGATTTTAACAGGGGAATATTTCCCCTTTTCTGCTGTTGTTATGTTATATGGTCGCTATTTAAAGTTCTGGATTGTTTGCAAACACAGTAAACTCTGGATCAGCCCATCCACCTTTATAAGGTTTGTAGCTTATCTGATGACAGCATTTACTGTATCATAACTAATAACATCATGATTCATTTGATAGAGAAATTGCAGTCATAAATTCAATTATTGATATACAAATTTCATACAAACTGTGCTGCTTATGTCAAATCACGTTACAACCTTCAATGAAATATTTTTATTACTTTGAAATATAATTACAAGTTGCAAAAACATTACTTTTGGCGTTCCACAATTATAATGTTGGCTTTCTGAGCATTCGCTGGAAGTGGAGGCGACACGGGTGAAAGAGCTTGGTGATTGATTTGAATTTGCATGTGCTCTAATACGCTCCCTGTCGAGACACCTAAATCATTGTTCTTGGGTTTTGACTGTGTAAGACATGGTCACAGGGTGCAAAGGAGGTGGTCTGCAGTTTCAGTATTTAACATTAGTCTCACTTGCCAGATTATTCCAGGTGTACTAAGTTACACTGATTGACAAAGCACTAATTCGAGCATTGTGCTCTATAAAGCAGCTCCACTTTATTACTGTACTGTGTTTCAAACTTGTAACAACAACACCAACGGCAGGGAAAATTCCTTCTTAGAAAAGGAGGTTTAACGTTTCCTTCCAGCAATCTGCTTCTTAAACGCTAGTTCTGACTGAAATATTAGACGCTTTCTAACATTTTTATGGTAGATTCTTATTGGCAATGTTTCATATTAATGGTATATTTATATAAAGTACATTCATCTTTTCAACAGAAAGGCAGCACTTTAGATAGCAAATTATTTTCACATCACATTGTCATTTATTTGAATAATTGCAAACAAGCTGTAAAATATATATTTTTTTCAGTCCACTATTATGAATGACTTAAACAACTGCTTCATTGAAAGAAAAAAATGGAACTGTCTCCTCACTCTATTATGTGTCCAGTATGGGGAGAATGAATAGTCTGTACTCTTATAAATATTACTAAGCCTTATCATATTGCTCTTCACTGGGTACATGTAAAAACCTTAAGACATTTCATTTTTTTTACATCAAAATAATGTTAAGGATTGGTTATGATAGGGAAGCAGTTGCCGGTCCGGCCGGCCCTATTTTGAAAATAATACAACCATCATCTGAATGAATCTAGAAATAATAAATTGCTATTGGGAACGGAAACCTATTTGCCCCCGTTCTTAATAGCTACACTCTGCAGCGGATGCAATGGGTATATTAGGGTTAGGCTGCGGCAGGTAAAATGTTAGGGTTAAGGCTTAAGGGAAGGATAGGGCTAGGCTGAGGGGCATGAGAGACTAGGGTTAGGCTGTGGCACATGGGCGGTTAGGATTAGGCTGTGGGGCATGGAAGGTTAGGGCTGAAGAAGGGTAAGGTTAGGCTTCAACTGTGGGGAAACAGAGGGTTAGGGTTAGGGGTAGGGTTAGCTAAAAACACTTTTGGCGTATGTCTCTTCTCGACTCCACATCACATCGCAGCCACTTTCTACAATGGTGGCTGCCGGTAATTTTTTTTACAAAGAAGACCATCGAACTGGCAAACCACATCCATTATTATAGGTATAAATTTCTGGCATTGTTAAGGTATCTACTTAAATAAAACAATGAAAAACCAAAATGACCTCAGATTGTGATTGTATATCTTTGTAGCACAACAGTTGTTCGACAGCTCTGTACAGTAAACAAAGCAGACATAGAGAAACATACGCAGTAAATAAAATAAATGCAGGCAAAAAATATGTTGGGATAGTAGAAAGGATCGTATCCAAAAGCTTATAATCTAATCAGAAGAAAGCACACAATGAGTCAGGGGGGCTCAGAGCGGAGACTAGCATTGTAATGAGGGTAACATTTCTGTGACTGATGTATGTGGAAGTCGGGTAAACTCCAACAATGAGGTGGGTTTTTAGGGAGGGTTTAAATATTTGAAGACTGTGGGAGAGTCTGGTGGTGAATAGTAACACATTATATATGGTGGTTACAGGGGATGAAGTGAATGGCCAGAGGAGGATCTAACAGGGCAAAACATTTAGAGTTAGGATGTATGTAGAGGGGCTTTTCATCTAGACGAGTGAATAACTGATTTGTATTCTGGAGGAAAATTGGGAGCCAATGGCCAAAGTGACCTACTTAAAAGGACCGGATTCACAACCCCGAAATTTTTAACTTATGTGCCTATTTTTCCATTTATAGCTACTGCCGTCGTAACTATTTTACGCTATCTATATAGTGTTTCGTTACGTAGATTGTGTACATGTTGTCTTTAAAGAACGCATGTACGCAATCTACATAACAAAACGCTACGTGGATAGCGTAAAATAGTTACTACGCATGTGTGGTAGCTATAAACGGAAAAATAGGCATGTAAGTTAAAATTTTTGGAGTTGTGAATCCGGTCATAAATGGCCAAGCCAAATCTTGCCCCTTAGTCCCTGGGACACGTGATAGGCTGGGTTTATTTTTCAACAGTCAAGAGAAGTATTGTAACTATTATGGGTGCAGGAGTGTGGCTGCTAGGGGCCTGGAGAAGAGAAGGGCCCTATAGCAAACGCCAAACCTGCAGGCTCAGAGTTTAAGCAGCGCTCAGCACTCAATCTTAAAGAGATGAGAGATACTCATGAATACTTTGCCAGCTGCTTACAGCTTAGCACTAGCCTCTGCTGGTAGATGGAGGACGTGGTTTACAGAAAATAGCGCTAAGCTGTCAGTTGAGGGCAATGTATATATAAACAGCACTCACTCAGCACTTATAGATTGAGTTGCCAGCCTCTGACACCTCAGTCGCACTGCACACGCACCAGATAGGGGGCGGGGCACAGCACGCCTACCCCCTCATACAGACTCAAGCCCCACCTCTTTGCTCTGGGGCCTGAGTCAGTCTAATTCGGCCCCTGGTATGTCATAACTCTTTCAGCACATACTTGTAGAGGTCCATTTCATGCCAGGATGTAGAAAAAAAAACTAACTGCATTCAGTCCAGAGGCAAGGGGAGACAACGAGCAGATATATGGCAGCAGCACATTACCACACATCTCTATAGCTGGACACCACAATGAACATGACTGATTCAGGGCATTTATCCAATTTCTGTTTCTAGTTTTGTGTTTTTTTTCTCCCTCTGAGGTTAGATCTTTCAGGGGTTGTTCTTTAGCCGCCCCCCCATATGATTTATGAAAAGACGACCTTCATGGACTGGTGCATTTTTTCACCCTTACTAAGTCGTTAGCTGTGTTTGACCCTGTGAATGCACAGCGGAGAGCACTATAGATGAACACTCGGAGCAGAAATGTCACACAATACTAGAAAGTACATATGTCTCATAATGGAAATCCGGAGTCACAGATGGGTTCCTTAAATGAATGCACGCACTGCTTCCAATGGTAATATCATCTGTGTCCAGCCAAGTTTGATTTCATTCACTGCTTGATCCCACACGCTGACAATAAGTGTATGAGAGAGGTGTGATGGATGCTGACTGTATTCTATTGTCAGTGGGGCTATAACCACGTATCCTTTGCCACCTTCACAGCATAACAAATCCCTGTAATGTGGAAATTAATCTGTGCTGTAATAGACATTGATTGTCCTTTGAGCACATTACGGACCTAATCTTATTGCATGTAAATGGATGGAATGAATTAAAACCATATAAAATCTGCTTATACTATGAATGAATGCTTCCAACCAAACCTGTTTGTAATCAGTGCAGACTGTTATGAAGTAGTTTGATTGTATTGCTGGGCAAACTTTGTTATCATATCCTTTATGTATATAACAGATCTATGCCGCAAACCAGGATGAACACGTGTACAAGCAAAGGCTGCTTATAACACAATATACACACAAGGCATGTAGAATATATCTTCATGGCCAGTGGTGGAACTGCCGTGGGTGAAAGGGGTGCAACTGCTATGGGGCCCAGAGGAGATGGGGGTCTGTGGCAGCCACCCACCCTGAACTCATTGAACTCTATGCAAGCTGTCAGTGACTGGCATCTTAGGACAGCACTCAGCTATGCATGAAGAAGTGCTAAGCACTGTTTATTAATACATTGGTCTGGATCAAATAAGATGTCCTATGTGTTCCTATTACAGGTCCTGCAGTCTGGATCCAGTCCATTGTCAGTAGTTGAGAGCAGAGAGCAAAGAGCCACAAGCAATATAGTTATAAAGCGCTCTAAACACCCATACAACAGAGTGCTTAGTGCCTCCTACGGATTATCTGCACCGCACAAATGCCAGATGGGGGTGGGACTTGAGCCCCACCTCCTTGCTATGAGGCCCTGAGACATGCAGGGAAAATAGTGATTTTGTTTATTGCACACAAATACTAACAGATTTATTTTGAAACTCAAATGTAATACCCTATTTACTATATGTAATTAGCTTTGATTTCTGGCAAGGAATTGAAGTTAATTTATTTTACTAAGCTATGATCGCCATTGAAAAGTTTTCAAACTAGCGATTATGGCCCTCACTATCCCAATCACTGGCGCGTTTAATATGGGGTGTAGGTCGTCGCCTCGAAAAGCCCTTTTGGAAAAGGTCAGTTTTCTACCAGCCCACAATGAAGTGCCTGGGAAATTGATTGCTTCTGCCTCGCTGAGGAGAAGCAATAGATAATTCCCAAGATGAAAATGCAGTGGTGAATGGAAGTATCACATCTCCTAATTCTTATGCTAATCCTCCCCTCCTTTTAGCCTGAAACTAAGACTCCTTTCCCTGCAGCCTAACCCTAAGACTCCCTTCCCCGCAGACTAAACCTAAAACTTTCCTCCTCGCAGCCTAACCCTTAGTCTCCCTTCCCCGCAGACTAAACCTAAAACTTCCCTCCCCGCTGGACTCCCAATATACTCACCTCTAGTCCGGCAGCGGTTTGCAAATGAATGAATTAGTAAGTATGTCGAATGGCTTGCTTATCCATTCATTACTAAAAATTTCTAAATAGTAATAATGTCAAAATACAGGCAGCTGAGAACAAACTTTTGGCTGCCTGTATTTCGGAAATAGAATTTTCTTAGTGGAGACTGCATCCCATTTTTATGAAATGGCTAATTGTTCCATTAACAAACTGTCGGAGATGAGTTTGTCACTTCACTCCAACACTGCAAAGAATAGGAAGTGGTCTCCCCATATACTTATCTTTTCCTTCCCCCAATAGCTTCTATTAGAGGGAGGAAAAGGGAGGTATACAGGGAGACTGTTAGAATATTACTACACAAACACACGCATATATATATATTCTGTTCATTAGAATCACCAGAGTTCCTTTTTCATATGACTCCAAACTTACCTGACTGAAGCATCTAACCCGTCTCTGAATATTTCTAAGTCCAGACAGGATCACAATGCATGCACAGTTTTCATCTGTTGTGGATTACAAGTATTAAAAGTCCTGAGAGAACCCCTGCGCATGCGCCGCCCAGTGACTAAACATTTGCAAAGTTTCCGAAGATGGCGTCCAGCTTGCGGCTCATCGTGGGACCTCACTGCACAGGTGTTAGTAAATACGAATTTTATGCTAGCAAGGCTTGCCAAAAGGATGAACGAGTCTATGCTAGCATAAATAATGAGTGGGATTGTTCTTTATAGTAAATAAAGCCCTTAGAAATTAGCAAAAAAATCATCGCTCAACTGATTCTGTTTGCACATTTTATATTTGTATATGCAGAAACCTCTTCTATTAATATTATCAGGTATCTGAAGGGTCTTCAGCACTAAACAGTCAGAGCCATTCATTCAGAGAAAGCCACAATTGAAGGAACAAGAAGAGGACACAAGGGCAGAGCAGAGGCCTCCGGGGAACTTACAATCTAAACAATCTAAACCAGTGCTCCTCAACCAGTGTGCCGTGGCACACTAGTGTGCCATGAGATATTACTAAGTGTGCCGCTGCACAATGCATTAGAAGACCATGCCTTAAGGAAATAATTTTCCATTTGTTCCACACTCATTCCATACCCTGTCACCATCCCGCCCCCTTCTGGAACAAGCTTCTGCCCAGTCCAGCCCTGACACTGACAAAGAATGTCAGTGTCAGCCGGGACTTCCTGCAGTGAGACGCTGACACAACCTCAGGTCACGTCAGTGTCGCACACAGCGCCGTGGAGGAAAGCACTAGGAGGAAGCAGTAACACTGAAAAGGTAAGTAAAGTACTGGGATGCCGGAGACACTTGCTGGGGAATACTGAGAAGGCTGCAGACACATGATGGGGATACTGGAGAGGCTGCAGACACATGATGGGGATACTGGAGAGGCTGCAGACATATGATGTGGAGCACTTTGTAATTCCTGCTATTTATTTGTATATTATGTTATTGGTGTCCTGCGGAATTTTGGAAAGGGCTTAGGTGTGCCGAGGGTGAGAAAAGGAGGAGCACTGATCTAAACCACTATATTAAACAGAAGTGCAGCATGTGTTTCTTCATCTTGGAAATGGCAACACCAATGTAAAATATTGTAGGTTAAAAATAAAGAATTCACCTCCTCAATTCAGACCAAACCCCCCTTCACCCATCCATATGTACAAACGTCATAAATTGCGTTAGCCCAAAGAAAAGATTGTCCTTGTATTCCAGGCGCTGCAGAGATTCTAAATGGAGTGTTTTGTAAAGAAAGGCTTCTGGGTGGGTAGAGAACAGTTAATCTTAGTTTTCTAATATTCTGATCAAAGGTGCGCTGTCAGTGTCTGATTAAGAGCCGTGTAAGAGAGATGAAGACATTTCCTTATGGTTAAATGTGATGATTATAGGAGATCCCGTTGTGCACTTTCCTGTAAGCTGTACAGCTTGACTCCAGGCTCCAGCTGAAACTAAGGGGTTTAATAGCAAAGCTTCCTGTTGTTGAAGGCTACTATTCATTCACAGCTTGTAAATCAATGCCTAGTAAATCTGTAGATAGAACAACTACTGTTAAAACAGCCATTCTTCAGCCATCCTGCCACTGTTTTGCTTCCCAGGGTATATACAGTTGCCATAGAGAAATGCCTCACCTCTCAAACATTATAGAGCCTTTACAATGTCAAGTTCATCATCTGGGTGCCACATACAGGATTACATACAGCAACCTCTAAGAAATGCATTGCTGTGTATATAAATTCATATATAACTCACTAATACACAATAAATGTTTCAAATGAAAAGACTAAAAGCAACAAAAGTAAGCATTATAGGACTGATCCAGAGGTGGGCGTACGCCAGCTGATGTGACGTTTTTCTGTGTGATTTTGTACTGTGCATGCTAAGAACTGAAGAGCACACAGTCACAGGCGATTCAGATCTCAGCGCTAGGGTTACCATCCGACTGGGATTGCTCCGGACAGTCCGGTAATGGAGAGCAGCGTCCGGAAGGGGTCCCATTCCCGGACTATGCCATGTCCGGAAATAATACTAGAGTTACATGAAATTTCCGCCGCTGAAATTTAAGGTGACTCTAGAAATAGTATTATTCCCAGACACTGTATTGTCACATACATAATGCCCGGACTGCTGCGTCCAGGCACTGTGTAGTGTTGCTATGACAACGCAGCGCCCTTATCGTGGTGACGTCAACGTCACTCTGTAGCAGAGATGCTGCAGAGGACAGAGGGTGAGGAAGAGAAGAGGAGAAGACAACAAACAGGTAAGAGATCTATAAAAGGTTATTGGGGGTTAAAGTAGGTGTGGTTATAGTATGTGGGCACAGGGGGTAATGTGTGGTTATAGTATGTGGGCAGGGGGGGGGTAATGTGTAGGTAGGGTATATGTACTGTAAACAGGGGCGGATTGGGAAAATAAAGTGGCCCTGGAAAAAATTCAGGAAGTGGCCTCATGTGGGCGGGACCAAATCAACTCTAGGAGGGGCCAACAGGAAAGTAGGCTGGATTAGCACAATAATATTAGCCCCTGCCCTAAACCATAAATTGTTCAACTTTATTATAATTTTAGTAAAACTACAAACTAAATAAAAACAATAACAGAGTGCTTCCAATATGCACACACACACACACACACTGCACCCCATATACATATACACACACACATAGGGCCTCATTCACTAAGCTCGAATTGCTAAAATTCACATGATTTTTAGCTTAAAATTCGCCAAAGGCGATTCACTAAGCAAAAAATCACGTGAATTTAGTAATTTTTTATTCGCGGGTCCGCAAATCGCGGTCCCGACTTTTTCAATTAGAAACATAGGATGTTTCTAATTCACTAAATGCGATTTCACCGATTCGCGGTGAAATCGCATTGAATTCACAAGACATAAATTCGCATCACTAGAGATGCGATTTTATGTTTTTGTGCCGATCGCAAGCATTAAAACACATGTCTGTATAACAGACATGTGTTTTAGTGCTGAAAAATCCTAAATTCGGCATGTCAGCACCATGCAGGCATGCTGTAGCCATTGAATTAGAAGGATCAGCAAAGGTGATCCTTCTAATTCTTTGGTTACAGCATGGATACAATTGTATCAATGCTGAACTGCGTGTCGCGTCTGTGCAAAAAAAAAATATAAATAAATAAATAAATAAA
>WWET01000777.1:503877-527573 GCA_011038615.1 Limnodynastes dumerilii | reverse complement strand
AACTTGTGGGAGGTGCTTCAGGAAGCGTGGGGTGAAATTTCTTCAGATTAACTCAACAAATTAACAGCTAGAATGCCAAAGGTCTGCAATGCTGTAATTGCTGCAAAAGGAGCATTCTTTGACGAAAGCAAAGTTTGAAGGACAAAATTATTATTTCAAATAAAAAAACATTATTTCTAACCTTGACAATGTCTTGACTATATGTTCTATTCATTTTGCAACTCATTTGATAAATAAAAGTCAGTTTTCATGTAAAACACAAAATTGTCTGGATGACCCCAAACTTTTGTACATACATACATTACATACATAGGGCCTAATTCAATTAGGTTTGCGGCACGCAATAGATGGGAAAAAGTTTGCGGTGCGCTTTTACTTGTCTATTACGGTAGCTGATCTTTATGCGCACCTCTATAAGATCCGAATAAAAATCAGAAAAATTGAATTAGCAAAATTAGCTGCAAAATACGCAGGTGCAAGGCTAATTGAATCGGGCCCAGTGAGTGTAATTCTTAAACTCCTAGTATACCCCTACATATATTATAGTGTGCCTTTCCTGGAAAGCCTAATATACCCCATATATACTTTTTATAGGGTGCCATGTCTAAACCCCTAATATACCCCACATATATTACATGTGGGGTATATTAAGGTGTCTGGACATGCGACACTATATTAAGTACATGTGGGGTATATTATCGGTCTGTGAATGGAACATGCTATAATATATGTGGGATATTTTAGTGGTCTAGGAATGACAGTATAAAGTACATGTGGGTTATATTAGGGGTCTGGGAATGGCATAATATATACTATATATAGTGTGCAATACCCAATCCATAATATAAAACAACATATATTGAAAACCCCACTTTTATACAAAAAACAATGGTTTGCCCCTGTTCTCTGCAGAGCACCCCATGCAACGTCATAACGTTACACCGGCACTCGCAATCCCGTGCTCCATGTGACCCAAAGTGACCGTGTATAGAGAAGATCAGAGCAGCAGATCAACAGAGCACTAAATCCTCTCCTTTTGCAAGATGAGTGCAAGTAAGTCTGTTTTCTTTTACAGTTTATTAGTAATTTTTTCAGTTTAATTTTGTTTATTATATTCCTGCCAGGGAGAGTGGCATCTGCAGCATCCTCCCTGATAGTTTAATATCTGACTAAACTAAGCAATAGTGTAATGGTCACAAATAATATAATAAAAATAGTCACAAAGATTATAATAGCCTATTAAAATATCGGTACCTATTTTTATTATATTATATTATATTATTTCCACATATAATATAATAATAGACCTATACAGAGAAAACCTGTAAATCACAAGGGGGGTTAAAGTATATTTTGGCACCTGGGCCCATGACTGTTTAGTTCCGCCTCTGGGTTAGTAATATATATATTTTTTATAAACAGGGTGATGATGAGGAGGGGTTCCACTCATAGCTTCAAGGTATCTAACACCCCTTTCAGATCGCAGCCCCAGCAATATCCCGGGTTCACAGACCCAGGATATTGCCAGGGCAGCAGAGGATCCCAGGGTCAAAGACCCTGTTTCCCACTACAGGGCAGACCCGGGAAATTCAGGGACCTGGGTCTGCCCTGTCGTCATCGCACAGCGTAATTTGTTTACCGTTGCTCTGGCAACACTTGTTGCCAGGGCAATAGTAAGGTGCGTTAGGTGCTACCCGGGTTGAAAAGCACCTTTCACACTGTACCCCTACCTGTGTCGGACCTGGGAATAACCCTTCTTTTTACCTGGGTTGAATTCCCGGGTCTTTTGATACGGGTCCACAGGAAGTGCACCTTTCACATTACAACCAAATACCTGGGATTTTGCCGAGACCCGGGTTTTTTGAGAAAATCCTGGGTATTTGGTTGTGATGTGAAAGGGGTACTAGAGTGGCCCTGGCAAGGATCAGGATGAGTGTCAGTAGTACCTGGAATTCCTCATACAGCAGGTACTGGCGAAGTTGTTCCATATCTTTTTTTTGGTGATAAATATTTAAAAAAAATGACAAAAATATAAATATTATATATATCCATATGTGTTATGTTGTTTATTAGCCACTTTAACATTAACACATATTACTACATATGTAACCATAACATTTTCTAACATATATGTATTAAAAAGCTGAATGGTGTGTAAGCAGAGGAGCAGAGGCGTATCAAAATTCTAATAACAAATACATATATAAACCATCAAATCCTAAATAAATAAGTGATATGCAGTTCATCAATAAATAAATAAATAACAAATAAATAATATTAAAGGACGGATCTACACTTGAGTGAACTTAATCCCACTTACGCATGCAAAGTGCGTAAGGGGCTGTACGGTTGGGAGGGCACATGCACCCTCCAGGTGTTACACTCCAACGGGGAGGTTCTTCCCCTCCACCCACTTAAAGTATGCAAAGTGGGTGGTGGGGAAAGATGTTAATTATACCGTATGGGCTGATTTATGCAGTTCTGTGCGCATCAGCGGTCAGACAGACTGTTAAACCACATGTTTTTCTTATGGCAGCATATCTGCCATCAAATCCGCACAAAAGGGGAGTGACAGGGGGAGTTCACTTCCATCTTTTGTGCGGAATTAATCTGTGGATCTGGTGCATAAAACTCAAGCAGCAAATGGATAAAGTTAATCAATTATAATAAGTTCGTCAGTCATAAAGTCCTTAAGGTACATGGACAGGACAATTTATACAAAAGGAAATTCCAAAAGAATGTATTTCTTTTGTTTCTAAAGGACTCAGATGATTCAGATGTATTACTTGGACCAAAGTTCTTGAGGTAACATCTATTTAGTATGTCACATGTTGAGGTTTTTTTTTCCATTTATATTCTTCCATATTATTGTATAATGTTACAAATGTTGGCCTTATTCTGGGAATTTCTTCCCAAGTTGCCCATCTTCAATTCCTCCACCAGGGTAGAGGGAAGGGGGGTACAGAACCTAGCCTGTCGTGAGGAAGGGCCAGGTGAAGTAAATTGAGAAGGGGCGCTGGCCTGGGGTGAGAAAGGGCCAGGTGAAGGGGACTGCAAAAAGGAGCCAGCCTGGGGTGAGGAAAGGCCAGGTTAAGGGGACTAGGTAGGGGAGCTGACCTAGGGTAAGGAAAGGTCAGGTGAAGGGGACTGGGAAGGAGACAAGGTCATGGCAGAGGCCAGGCCAGGGGAAGGGAACTGGCAAAGGGGGCTGGCCTGGGGGGCAGACCAGGCCAGAGTAAGAGGAATAGGGAATTCTGATGGGTGAGGGGGGCTGGTAGAGAAGCCGAAGA
The DNA here is from genome assembly GCA_011038615.1 of Limnodynastes dumerilii. Lineage (NCBI taxonomy): Eukaryota > Metazoa > Chordata > Amphibia > Anura > Limnodynastidae > Limnodynastes > Limnodynastes dumerilii. Next base: position 524,283 of record WWET01000777.1, on the reverse strand, counting down.
TCCCTCCTCCTCATGATCACTTTCTGCTTTGTTGCTGTCAGTGGTGGCAGTAATATTGATAATATTGCCCTATAAAAAAATGTTAAAAAAATTAAAAACTATTAACACTATTGCACAACTATTACTTAAAAAAAAACTGCCAAAGCAGATTAGGTTGCTGGTATTAAACTTTAGTTGCTCAGGATCCATTGGATGAAGAGTTGGATCCACTGGACCAGATTGTGGAGCCTGTCCAATTTGAGATTGGAGAAGAGGATGAGGAGGAAGAAGATCTGCCACTCCTGGTCCATAAACAGCCACTCCATCTGGGACTATATCTTCCGCAAATTCTGGGCCCCCATGGTAGCAATCCTCTCCAGAACCCTCTGTTGGTAACTTTATAGCCGAGCTCGGAAGAGTTAAGTGTGAAGTAACAGCTTCCCAGAAGAAAAAGGGAAAAATGTATTGATGCTTTAAAATATTAAATTTAAAAGCTGCTGTATAGGGGAGTGTGTAACCTCCTCTAGATAACCCCAACAGGGCTTACTGCAACATATAAAAGACAAAATACAGCGCTTATAAATATTGTAAAAAATAAACACTCTAAGGGTTGGCTTGAATAATCCACATAGGAAACAGCAATTTGATTATATAAAAACCAATATTTATTCAAATTACAATATAATATAAATAAAAAAACAAAGTATACCCATTGAAATACTGATCCCAATACAAATAAAATATCTCAACTATCACACTTGGCAAATCCACAATGTTCAATTTTATAATTACTGCATCATATACTGTAATAATGCTGTTTGAATGTAACCACTTAGTTATGTCCCCTGTATGGCCAAGACTGGGGATTTATAACAATGTAGCTGGCAAGAGATATAATGTATCCAAGCAAGTGAAACAGCCTACCTCTATGAGGATTCAGATGTGAACACTATCCAATCTTCAGTGCTGGAGTATATATTAGAGATCTAAGAGGAGGAATCGATAGTAAAACATACCACGTAAGGAAGATGATAATGAGCGGGTACAAATGCTTTCTTTCACTATTCGGTGCAATGTGTATCGGCCCCTCTCTCCAATTTCAGTAGGTATTAGAGGCACCGTGGTTTTAGCCTCAGCATCCTACTCAAGCAGCTCCTGGAGTCCCGATCTACGACTCTCTAGGTTGAAACTCCTCCCACCTTTAGTTTCCTTTAGTTGTAAGGCAGATACCGTTATTGGAATAATAACGCTGATATGCCAGATCAATTCGGTGTTGGTTTTGCATACTTTCAAAGTTTGGTCAGTCTTTTAAAAATGCAGAATTAGGGCACTATAAGGCTTATGTTCTCACAATGAACATATGTAGGGTCAGAAAGCACCGGTCCTACTGACGCGTTTCACCCACCCACTGTGGACTTTCTCAAAGCGTAAGTAAGTGTCTTCAAACAGCACCAAGATTTAAAGGTCCCATACAGGTGTCTCATTAATTAATCTGTAATTTAAAGGTATATTTCTCCATTCCTTATAAGGTGTATATACAATGTTATAGAATCAAATGTCTTTCCTCCTATTATTACCTATCCATTTTACAGGTTGATATTTTAAAAATATACTAGATCAAAATATAAATATGAATATACAATACATAATTTTATATAAATATAATTATATAATACATAATCTTAACTTCACAGAGCAACTTCAAATCACACATAATAAATCAACAAATAAAAAAATTATAATATAAAGTGTTATATGATCTTCATTTCTTATTTCCATATGGATCACAAAATAAATTATAAATATATTAAAAATGATAAATACATTATTAAATAATCAAAATATTCCCTGAGAGGTTCAATCTAATTGATCCGCAAAATTCATACTACTACCCTTAGCTAATAAAATCTTAATCTAAAAATTATTATAGAAATATAAACAATATATTTAATATCCAGTTCCATTAAATTTGATCATATCGTTCAGACCGTCTAGAGCAGGAGTTTGGAGGGTGAAGATCCAGTAGGCTTTGCGTTGGCAAAGCCTACTGTATCTATCAAACCCCCTTAATGTGGATGAAACTACTTCTATTCCACAAACAGTGAGCAGTTCTGGGTTCCCCGAGTGGTAGTTTGTAAAATAATTAGGAACACTGTGATTTCCTGTTTTATTCTTCAGTCTCCGTGTGGTGCATCCAACATACTGGAGCCCACACGGACACTGAAGGATATAGACCACAAATATTGACTAACAATATATATGTGTTTTAATGGGGAAATTTTTCTTATTTACAAAGGACTGAACAGATGTTACATTATTTTTAATAGCTTTGCAGGTTAAACACACGGATATATCACATCTAAAGCAATCTACTGCATTTCTCCTGTTAACTTCCTCATCTGGTGAGTCGCTGTTGAGAGGGAATTTCACCAAACCGGGTGCCAAGAAGTGTTTTAAGTTTTTATTCTTCTTGCAATTAAGTCATCCTGTTGTAAAATATAGTTCTTTTCTACCACTTGTTTAATTTGATGGGATTTATTATTGAATTTCGTTACGAATTAAGTATTATACCGAATCCATTTGGTTAGAATGTCTCTTTTTAGGGATCAATAAATCATGTCTATTTATTTTTAAAGCTCTCATTTTTGCTTCTTTTAAAAGTTTATCTGGATAACCCCGACTCATAAAACTCAAAATAATCCTGTCCACCTGTACTTCAAACTCTAAATCATCCTTACAATTACCAGAACACCATACTGTGGAAAGGTTGTGCCAGATCCTGGACAGGCAGGCTTCCCAGGAAAGGACAGAGCGGCACGTGGCCACTCTAGTTGATATTGCTGGGAGCTTAGTGCCTTCTCATTCTGTCCCTGAGCATCCTCTTGCTGTGCTATGAACATCTATAAAAGCTGTGGATTCAACATCTCCATGGCACAGGGGGGGGGGTACAAAGGGCTACCTCTTCTCCTGTTAAAAAAGCGGGAAAAAACTATGAAATGAAAATAATATTTTGAGAGCTATATATGTGTGTGTGTGTATGTATGTGTGTGTATTTGTATTTATGTGTGTGTGTGTGTTAGGCGGTTGTGGGTGGTGTTACATCGTGAACCAAATAAACTCCACAATGTTTATTATAATAGAAACATGTCTGTTTATAATTTATATTCTTGTTATATTCATGGTATTTAACATCTTTAAATGGTACAAAGGATTAATGGGTGGTGTCATTAATGCCATGTGTACATATGTTATAGAAGGGACTTTTTTAATGAACACACATGTTGTGGAGACAATTAATCTAGTATACTTGTAGTGTTAAGGGCAGGGCCGTCTTAACAGAATTGTAGGCTCTGGGCAAAGCAATGCATAGGGGCCCCTACCCATCCATTCCCAGGAATAAAAATGTAACCAAAACTTTAGAACATTATATAACTTAAAAACACACACATTTCAACAATAAACCATCTCACTGTATATTAATTATTATTAGGGACCCACAATGTTTTAAGACTAATTAAGAGAGGACCACCTCACTGTGTATTAATTATTATTAGGGGCCCACAATGTTTTAAGATTGATATTAAGTCATATATTGGAATTGATCAAGTATTGCATTTTCACCACCACATAACAATGGAGCACTTTACAATCACTTCTTAATAAGATAATATTGACCTCCCATTATATATATATATATTTATTTTTTATTTTTATTTTTTAACTTTTATTTAATGTTATATTTATTACATCGTAAACCAACAGTGTTGCCCCCAGCGCCTAAAAGTGCAATTTATACAGACACACACAGTGCCCCTATAGTTTGATGGCCCGGCCCTTACCCCCCTCTGAGCATCTGCTGCCACTGCCAGCCCTGCTGTCTGCCACCTACTCCAGACTTTGTGCCCCTATGATGCCCCTGCCCCCTCTGGCCATGATGCCCCTGCCCTCTCTGGCCATGATGTGCTGCCCTTTCTTCCTTTCTCTACTCAGCCAGAGCCAGCCTGTAAAAAAAAAATTCTTACCTTGTTCTCCTCTGTGGCTTCTATGTCCCCCCACGGCAGTGGCACACCCAGGAAGGGAGGGGGTTCTGGATGTCCAGAAATCACCCAGATTGAAAATGAAAATAAAAATTGAAAAAATGTGCAAAAAAAGTAAAATTTTGAAAAGGGGGCGTGGCTTATCGGCCATGTGAGGTAGACTGACATTGAGGATGATGGCCTGTGCTACAATAGGGAAGCAGGTAAGGATGGTAAATGGGTCACAACAAGTTCAACAGTGCTGATGCTGATGCACTAACATAAGCTCTGGTCCATTGTGTAATATGCTTTACTAATCCATTGTGTAACACTATGGTTTAAACTACTTTTAGGAATAAAATTTAACTAACAATACTCGGTCTAGATAAAGTTGTGATAGGTGTCAGATCCGCAGAGAAGTAAAGTACACACACAATAGCAGTGAATTTTTTCTATTTACTGATAGCTAAATAATATATCACACAATATTATACAGAAACTTGTAATGAATTCTCACAGTGTAATAAGCTTGTTTTTTTTAAATGTAAAGCAGGTTCAACAAATTATTACAACTTTATCAATTTTTTCCACACTTATAACAAAAATTACCACATTAAATATTCCCTTTAACAGTTTTACATTTACACTGTTCCTAAACACACTTTGGAAATAATTGCCCTATAAATAGTTATTTCTTAGAACAAATTACAAAAAACTTCAATAAATTCTTGTCAAGAGGATAAGCAACACTGTAACTGGAATTAAAGTTCCCTTTTATCTCTCGCTTAAGAATATGGTTCCCCACACTATGTAATTATAATAATAACAATTAATATTTACAAAATAAATTAACTACAGTTTGAATATGTAAAAAGAATACTACAACTCCTCCTTAACTTACTCTAAATTTCACCTCCTTCCACCTGTTACGCTAAATTTACAACTCCCCTTGATTTTCAGACTCTCTCAATAAGTTATTTCTATTGACCTCAAACTCCTACCAGCCGCACTCTTTCTCAAACTCCCACCAGCTGCACTAACTCCCCTTTTTCTGACACACTTTTACCCCCAATCTCCAATCTCCCGCTGTTTCCTCTTATTTTAGTCTCTCCTTCTTCTTCCGATAACTCACTGTCACCTCCGTACACCTGCTGTCACCTTCTGTTCCTCACTCAAATTCTCTGTCACCTCCAATCTCCTGCCGCCTCCTTTGTTCACCTGCTGTCACCTTCTGCTCCTCACAGTCTCTCCGTTCACCTCCGATCACCCGCTGTCTCTTCTGCGCACCTGCTGTCACCTTCGGCTCCTCACTCGATCTCTCCGTCTCCTCCGATCACCCGCTGTCTCCTCTGCACACCTGCTGTCACTTTCGGCTCCTCACCCGATCTCTCCGTCTCCTCCGATCACCCGCTGTCTCCTCTGCACACCTGCTGTCACTTTTGGCTCCTCACTCGATCTCTCCGTCTCCTCCGATCACCCGCTGTTTCCTCTGTACACCAGCTGTTCTTTTCTCTCACCGGCGCCTTCACTGTTTCCAGTCTCTCCCTTTGTGTAACAAGATCTTCGATCTCCACAGGCTCTCAGATAATCTCCTATTCTCCCTTTCCGCTCACAATTTGCCTCACTCCCTATACACTTATCCTCTCTCTCTCTCAACTCACCTCACACTAACTGCCAACCCCAACTGACTATTTTTTTTCCTTCTTTTCTCACGCGCAAGCCCCAGAACATTCCCTATCACCGACGTGCCACTGCTCGAGCGTCCTTATCAGCTGATGGTTGCCAAGCAACCACCCTTGCGCGTCTTCACTATCCTTTATTCACTTGCCTGCAGCAAGTGGAAAAAATATCCTTGCATTGGGGTGTTACAATTGTATACTGCTATTGCTATTAGATCTGTTCCTTCAGTATAAAACTACTATTATAACGTGTGAAAGAAGTAAATTATAAATTACTTAAAAACTATTTAAAAAAAAGGACTTGTTTCAGCCAATAACCAATGCAATTTTTTAATGTAGATTTATTTTATTTCTATTATTTTCAGATCTACATGATAAACTTCCTGCTTTCACAGAAAACATTAATGGATGCCTTACATATTTTGGCAGTTAGATAGTGTGACCATATTATCAGTATTGTCATTTTACATGCTGTATGTTTTTTTTAACATCATATTAATTAGCTCTTTACAATTTTAAACGGCACTTCAACCTCTGCCGCATTACAGTCTAAGGGCCTGATCCAGAACTACGCTTCGAAGCGATTTTACGCGTGGCGGAGACGTAAAATCGCTGTTTAGAATGTTTTGCGCATGCGCACCATTCACGTATGTGTCACGTGTGGGCGTGCCAAATTTACGTTACTCCAAAATACGTCTGAAATACGTGAAGTGGGCTGGGGGTGGTATTTAAAGTGTACAGTATGGGCGTGCTAAGCGGCGTACGTTCACGTAGTCTATAAGTCAGTTAGCGGACGTACGCTGTTACGTGTGAAAAAGTTAAGGTAGGGTTTGGGAAGCGTATCATGACAAAATACGTCCGTGCAAGGGGTGTGTCGAGGGGAGTGTAGCGAACTTACGTGCACGAAAATGCGCTCCGCGAATAAACGTACGCCACATGTAGTTCTGGATCTACCCCTAATTCCCTAATACACACGCTCACACACACACTCACAGGCTAGGGGTGATTTTTGCACCGTGCGGTATGACAGTGGGGGTGGGGTGGGGGCGGGGTGTCCTGTTTTCAGGCTCCAAAATGTTGGGAGATATGTTAATATACCCCATATGTATTACACGCATTGGAAACCCCCCTTTCAAAATCCTGCGTTTGCCATTGCACGGTGCGCCCTCTGTACAGTGAGCGCTCACGTAAGTGTCAGGCTGCGGTCGCGTTGCTGAGACAGCTGGGTAACAGGGGGAGGAGCAGCCCAGTGGTACAGAGTATGCTGGGCTGCGTTGAGGACAGTCATGCCGGCGGCCGGTCTCGGTCCTTCTGTAAAAGGTATTTTCAACCTTTGCTACAGCCCACGCAGAACTACATTCAGAAAATGTCATTCTGCATGGGCTGCAGCAGAGGCTGAAAAAGCTATAGGGTTGGACAGCGTTAAATGACTCCTTGGTGCGATGTGCCCTTGGGCACTAGCCTAAACTGCCCAGTCATTAAGACGACCCTGGTTAAGGGGCCTTTAGGGTTTAAGCAATGCTGCCATAAACTGAAACCAGCTCCATGTTAAGAGATAGTGTCAAACATGTGTCTCAGTTATGGTTAAACACTTCCCATCAATTTTCGGGACTTATATAATATCTTTATTGGTGTGTTATCAAATGTATTCTTTGTGTACTCATCTATCTATCTATCTATCTATCTATCTATCTATCTATCTATCTATCTATCTATCTATCAATATATTAATTAATTTATTTATTTATACATTACATTTTATATCTACACCTTTGGGTATGAATTGGTTTTTATGATTACTTATTTGGTTATACATAATCATTATTAGTCTCAGTGTGTTAGGATCAGTGACATTTGGGCATATATCCCTATCTACACAGGGTTGCTAGAGAATTTTAGATTGTTAATACAGCACTATTTCTTCTCCACCACTGCTCTATAATTGCTACTAAAAAGGCTAAAAAAAGGTTAGAGGACACAAACAATTCGCAAAATATGCTAAACATAAAAGGCAAAAAAACAAAAGGTATTAGTTTTAAAATGATATTTTTTAATTATTAAAGGCTTACTGAGTTAACACATTTACACATAGCAAATACTTAGTCACACATGAAAAGTAAAAACATAATAAAAAAAATATATTTTTTGTATTCAAATAAAACATTTACTAAAATACCTGTGTTCTGTTGAAAGTGTTGCACAAAATGGCATAGCAGCAGATGATTAAATAAATGAGGCATTCATTGTGTCAATTAAATGCAACTGATACATTCATTAAAAAACCACAACAGGTGTGGGCTGAACAAAACAGAAAGGCAATACATAGGTTGCAGGTTTGCAGGTTTAATTACTTAAGAGAACTAAAGGCAAGCTTAACTTTTTTCGTGCTTATGGTTTCTTCCGCATGGACCACGCACTTGTGCATCAGACGTAAGTCTAAAGGCATGCCCCTACTATACATGTGCCACCCATTTGCATTAATAGCCTTGTCCCTCTATATATGCATGCGGAACACTTGCCACACCGAAGAGTGAATCTTTCGTGTCTATGAATCACTTAGCCATGGTTTCTGTGCATATGTTTGTATGTTGCACATGCGCAGTATATGCGCATGTAACAATTCTGCAATTCTGCAAAGATTCCGCAAGTATCTTTGTAAACGTTCTTAGTTGTGAATCAGGTCCATTATCTCTACATATATCTCTCATACATAGCTTCCTTCATGCATCTGTTGTTCTGCCAATTATCAACCTCTCATGCTTCATTGGTCTCCTGGGTAATTTTATCACTTTCAGGACTCTCTGTCCTTCTCTGACTATTTGTTGGGACATCCAGCTGTGTACTTGTCCTTCATACAGTTTAGACAAGGAACATGAACAACCTTCTAAAAGCATCTCAGATTGATAAACTATAATGACAGACTACGCACACATCATTTTGAAATGTTAATCAGATACATGACATCATACTGCTAGTTATCGATGCCCTCTCTGAGGAGACTGTGCGTCAGCCTTATGTATGAAAAAATGCGGATTAAACTGTTGGTGGATAGTGGAAAATCTAGACTGCAGAAAACCCTCTTAACTGTGTAAATGATAGGTTTATGAAAGGACATGCTAACTTCCCTTTTCCATAAATTCTAATTTATATGCATGAGACTGAGGCCTTATAAGCATTAACTATTTATGCCTTTTTATGGTGTGCATTATTACTGCATCAAGTTTACCAAGAACACCACAACTACAGTTAAGATTCATTGAGAGAGTGATGTTGTTTAAAACTGTACTGTTTAAGGTTCTCCTCATCAGTTTCATATATTCTTTCTCTGCATGTTTTGAGCACTTTTAAAATTCTATTTAATGACTCATATCAAGCAGCATAGGTTTAAGCTGACTGGGTATTTTGACCGTATAATGTGAAAAAAATACCTCTAATTTAGACCATTAGTCTGTCCTGTGGTTAAATGACATTATGTTACTAATGGATCCACTGTGCAATGTGACACTAGTGGTGATCTCCACTGGGAGCGAGAGGCATATAATACACGTGTACTTTTCAATACTAAAAGGACATTCTAATGGCTCCATCACTTTTGTGTTAAGCAATCAACATTTTTTTTATGTGTGCTAGGAATGTGTTTGTAATGCTATCTTTGTTTTCCTGAGGAAAATGCACTCTTCAGACAGCTGGAAAGCTTTTGATAGGGGTTGTGAAATTCCAGATAAGATTCATTTGCTGATGAAGAAGGTTATATACACACCCACTGCCTCTAAATCTCCCCACTTAACACAAGAAAACACTTCAATACGATACTGCCTGATATGTTATTGGGATTGAGCTAACAATCTTGCATTACTTGAGAAAACATATTTTAGTTTTATGACAGCTTTTAGCTAATGAATGGCCAATGAATGGTATATTCACAGAGTTTGCCATGTATGGTTTTCTTTAATTTAACAAAGTAATACTATAAAGTACAATTAGAAATATTATAACAAAATGCAGGCTATTAGTATCATATTCAAAATATTTTCTTTTCATTTAAAAATAATGATCTTCTTTCTTTCATTTCTTTAAATGGGAATAATATTTTCATTTTATGTGTTAAAAAATGTAAAGAGTATGTGCAAAGAAGTTGAACACACTTAATGATAGACAGTCAGTTTGGTTGAAGTGAACTCCCAGTTGAGCAATTAATGTTTTAAGTAGATGGTATGTGACAAATAGTTTAGAGCATTGCTAATCAATTGTGTAGGTCTCATGTTACAGGAATCTTATGACTGGATTCAAATTATAATACAGTTAAGGTTTGTTAAATATCCAAAGTTAAATGACACCACACAAGATCATTCTTAATCAACTATAGTATTTAATAAATAATTAAGCAAATACATGAATAATACTTATTGCTTGGTAATGATCAACTGGTTTTCCAGGGGCCCTTATCTCGATTGTTGTTGAGCTGAAAAAGGTCAGCGGTTACTTCTGCACTCAGTCAGGTCAGTTACATACAAAGCCCGGGTCACTTCTGCATTCAGTCAGGTTAGTTACATACAAAGCCCAGGTCACCCCTGCACTTAGTCAGTTCAAGGACCGATCACTCCTGCCCTCAGTCAGATCAGTCCCATGTGAAGCCAGTGAGATGACTTTGTGCCAAGTCTTTTATACCCTGACAACAAAGCCAGAACTCCCTACCTTATTAGGTTATAATCATGTTTTAAGCAAGTTAATTGGTACTACTTATCTAACTTATTTCTACATTCCACATATGCGCAGTATAAACTCGCATTACATAATGTTAGTCTCACATACCCCCTGCTCCCACTAAGCTGCCTTGTCGGCATGTCTTGAGGGTATATTTACTAATGGCGATTTTGGCCAAATCATCTCAACTCCCGTGAGTTTGGAGGCGATTTGGTCATCACCGTATTCAATAAAGGCAAAGTCCCGTGACTTTTGCCTTTAGCAAATTCAACTCGCCAAACATCGCGGGACAAAATACGTCCAGATGTTTGGCATTGAAAGCATACAGCTCACCGGATTCACTAAAGGCGAATTGTCTAAATCGCCTTTAGCTTTCCGGCAAATCACTGAAAACCAACTCGCAGCCTGTGTTGGGCGCTTACAATGAAAGTGCCTCACACAGAGCCTGAAAAACACATGTCAATCTATTTGACATGTGTTTTTCTGTGTGTAAAATCCAAGTGCAGTATGCTTGAAAGCCTTAGCCATGTTGTGCTGATAGAACTACAAGGCTTAGCATTGCAGTAATATCAGCGTCAGCATGGTAAGACTTCTAACCATTCTGTGTGTGGTGCATGTAAAAAAATATTACAGTCTGCAGAAAACATACAGTTATACATTACTATAAGTGTGTATGTAAAATAAACATTTTCCCTGACTAATAATTCCCCCTAATGTGTGCACTTACCTACGGTGGCCACGGTGTCCTATACTAAATGTATCTGAATGTACTGTGTGGTGCAGAAACACTAGAGCCCCTAGTGTAACTGACGTCATCATTAATATAAAAGGCTACCCCCTAGCGACCGAATGGTCAGTAGGAGCACCACAAAAGTGGAAACAGGAGCCTGCACGCATGTCAAGTACAGAAGAGACCGAGGAGCGGAACAGATCACCAGGGATGCCACTTCTATCAACCGGAGGACAGTCTCCAAGCAACTTGAGAAGATTCAACTCATCAAGCAACTCTTCCCAAGAATGATGACAGCAAATGGTGAGTGACAAAAATTATTTTTTTTTCTACACCACACAATACATTCAGATACCTTTAGTATAAGACATGGTGGTCACCGTAGGTAAGTGCACACATTAAGGGGAATTATTAGTCAGGGAAAATGTTTATTTTACATACACACTTATAGTAATGTATAACTGTATGTTTTCTGCAGACTGTAATTTTTTTTACACACACCACACACAGCGCAGCATGGTTAGAAGTCTTACCATGCTAACGCTGATATTATTACAAGGCTAAGCAATGCTTAGCCTTGTAGTTCTATCAGCACAGCATGGCTAAGGCTTTCAAGCATGCTGCACTTGTTTTTTTTTTTAAACACAACGAGTGTCAGCAAATTTTTCAAGGACAAATCGCAGTGCTTTTCTATAGAAAAGCCCCGCGATTTATCCCTTGCAAAATTGACACATCTCGCGAGTGTTTAAAAAAATCACAGACAACTCGCAGCTTAGTGAATTCACGCTGCAAATCGCCTGTAAATCGCGGCAAGATCCAGCTGAAAAAATCGCCTTTTGTAAATATAGCCACTGGTCTTGAACGCCTGATTCTACACAGTATTAATAACACGTTTACATAAGAAGCACATTAAAAATGGAGAACAGAAGCTATTTTAGGCTGCCTGGACACAGTATGTTAAATAATAAGATTTAAAATTGAGAATAATGCACTACTAATAAATTGTTGCATTATAGTAATGGTTTTACTAGGAATAATGTAAAAAAAAATCACATAAGATATCTCACCAATAATTGGTTTTATTTCGAATCTAAAATTTTTAGGTGGAGAATGTTAAGCAACATTGATTAAATCATCATTGTAAAAACACATATTGTAAATGTATTACATTTTGGAAAGTCTTGTTGATGGCTCCAGGTCGTGCTTGATTCCTCTATCATGTCTTCATGTGTTCGCCATTGGTAAACCTTCTTCCTGTCACTGTCGCTTCTCAGTTACTGTGCTTCAGTATCCCTGGTTCCAGCTCTGCCGTGTTTCTGGTTCCTGCTGTTATATCCATCTTCTGTAGCAATGCTTGTGGCCAGGGCCGGTGCTAGGGTGTTCGGCTCCCCCTGCAAATTTAAAATTTGCGCCCTTCTGTTCACATTTTAACACCTGTAACCATCCTAGATTATAGTAATCGGCATAAAAAACAATCTTATAACAACAATTAAAGAAAGTAAACCATAGTGACCACTATAAAATACAAACAGTTTTGTAGTCTACGCTATACAATTCCTAGCTTAAAAGCAGCCAAACAGTAGTAACTATATATTTTATCATTTGTCTCCCCAGCTCCCAGTATCCCCAATAATGTCTCTCCAGCCCACAATATCCCCATCATCTCTTCAGCCCCCAAGTATCCCCCAGTCCCCCAGTGTACCCCATCATGTCTCTTCAGCCCCCAGTATCCCCCTCACATCTCCTTCATGTCTCTTCAGTCTCCCCAGTATCCTCATCATGGGCCTGATCCAGACCTACGCATGAGCTGATGTGACCTTAGGTCACACCAACGGCATTCATTCATTCAGCCACAGGAGGAGGGCTGGAGGGAATGAGCGCCGCTGTTTACCATTGTAAGGTGCTCTCCCCAGAATGGGGAGGGCACCTTGCAATGTTTAACAGCTGCGTTCAGACACCGGTACTGCGAAGTGGGGAGAGGGGGTGTGTGCGCCTGTGTAGCCTGGCGCCCACCCGCCTATATTCCCTAACTCCAGCGTCCGTACTAACTTCGTAATATAAACACGCCCCATCGTCGGANAGCGATGCGCTGATCGTACCGGGCTAAGCACGCCCATACTGTACAATTTAAATGGCTCCTCCCGCCTATATTCCCTAACTCCAGCGTCCGTACGACCGGAAGTTGTCACTCTGCACATGCGCAGTGCGTTTTTTCTACCGATTTTACGTTTACGACCATTGTAAGATCGCTTGCGAGCATAGATCTGGATCAGGCCCCATATCTCCAACCCCCCTTCTTCATAATGTCTCCAACCCCTCAGTATTCCCCATCAAGTGTCCAGCCCCATAGGATCAACATTATGTGTCTCCAGTATCCCCATCATGTGTCTCCAGCCTTCCAGTATCCCCATCATTTCTCTAGTCCCCCAGAATCCCCCATCATGTCTATTCAGCCCTCCCAGTATTCCCATGTTTCCAGCCCCCCAGTATCCCCCATTATTCTTATCCAGTCCCCCACTATTCCCCATCATGTCTTCAGCCCCTCAATATTCCCTATCATGTCTCCAGCCCTCCAGTAACCTCCATCAAGTGTCCAGTCCCACAGTACCCCATCATATCTCCAGCCCCCCAGTATCCCCTCATCTTGTCTCCAACTCTTCAGTATAACACATCAAGTGTCCAGCCCCATAGAATCCCCATTATGTGTCTCCAGTCCCCCACCATGGATCTCCAGCCCCCCAGTATTCCCCATCATGTCTCCAGCACCCCAGCATCCTCCATCAAGTGTCTCCAGTCCCCCCTTCATGTATCTACAGCCCCTCAGTATTCTCCATAAAGTTTCTCCAGATCCACCATCATGTCTCCAGCTCTTAGTATTATTAATAATGTCTCTCCAGACCCCCACCCATCATGTTACTGACCTTTGCAGTCTTTCCACCTTCAGTCTTCTGCTCTCCACTGTGGCGGGCCTTGAAGTGAATGACGCTGATGTGACCTTAGGTCACACCAACGGCATTCATTCATTCAGCCACAGGAGGAGGGCACCTTGCAATGTTTAACAGCTGCGTTCAGACACCGGTACTGCGGAGTGGGGAGAGGGGGTGTGTGCGCCTGTGTAGCCTGGCACCCACCCGCACCACTTACCCTGCTTACCGCATTGTGTCGGCTCTGCATGTAGCTACTACTTCTGTGCACCCCAGATCCTGTCACACCAGTTCAGCATCTGTGCGCTTGTTCAGAGGGCCATGATCTATCACTTGCCTCCCCCAAATTCATCCCCACCATCAGAAACTCTGGTGAAAACCAGGCTTGTGGTTAGATTCCGCGCCTCTGGATCGTGGTCTCTTTATGGACTGGCGTTGAGCCTGGATAGTAACAATTGCTTGATCAGGAGCAAGTTGGGTTGGAGAAAAGAACACACATGACCTACACATACACTTTTTTTGTATAGTTGTATAGAGAATCTGATGCAGTAACAAAGAACCCATACATTAAGCCATATCTGTCTAAACTAAAGACTACTATAATATCATAACAGTTCACAACAGAGGGTGGGAAAGTCACATATCTCAGCTATGGCTTCTCTCTGCTCCTTATTTATTTTTATAGGGCTGGACAGTATTAAAGACCACAGTTGCAATTAATTTGTGGGAAGTCATAGACTTTTAACAGCTAATAGTGGAGAACTGTCATATGTTGCCCTTGTCCATTGGGGGTATTTGCCCTTTGCTACACTGTACACTTCTTATAGTCCAGTATTACTTCTAGTAGAGAGACCTGTATTATAGCAATAAGTCTAGGATTTCATATATTATGTGGATGACATAAAGCCTTATTTTTTGCAAACAAAACTAATTATTTCAGTGTAAGTATTTTAGTAGTATAGATTATAGCTTAATAATAGGAATTACAGTATCACTTAACAAAGAAAATGGATACCAAACTCTAGGAACATGTCATCAACATATTATAAAGTACATTATGGTCTAAGTACAATCTACATTTCACAGCTCAAAAAGCAGTGCATGTAGATTTAAGAAGCTTTCATTGTCTTAGGTTCAGCTGTGTGTCTGTCAAATGGCACTTATTGACTAGATTCTGCCTTTTAGACATCTCTGAGGAAATGTAATACACTGTGCATTTTTCTTAACTGTGCAATACCATTAGCTTTTGCATGATGCTAGTTATTATCTGGTGTCTATAGGGCATACCCCTACAGTTATTAGCAAAAATGTTTTTAGAAGGCATTACTGGTACGTTTGCATATTTTTATTGAACATGTAAGTCATCTGTGAATTGGTACTGCATGCTATTCAGTATTCTTTACACACTGCTCCTCCACACTAACTTCTTTCTGCAATCTCTCTATGTCATAATATTGATGACGTCATTCTCACAAGGCTTTATGTTCCGTAGGGCCGAAAGCACTGCAATAGGATCAGAAAAATCCAATAAGACAGCGGATGATGTGGAATAGAGTAATAAATTTGCTTGTCAGCTTTGACCACAGGGCATCATTTCTGATGTCCTGCTCCTGCCTGTTTGTGTATCGAATGCTGACCCTTTGACAGCTAATAGGTGCTGGTGTTTGTTAATTTGACAAGTCTCTTCCTCTGCACCCAACCTATTCTCTCTGGCTATGCCTCTGGTAGTCTCTGCAAAACAACAGAACTCTTACCTTGTCCATAAATGGTCAATAAATATATTCATTTATTTATTTGTTTGTTTATTTATTAAAACAGTTTTTATATAGCGTTTTACAACTTAAACTTATAAATCACTTTTAGATCTTTGTATTGTTTAATGCATTTTTATAACACTTTTTAAAAATTGACCACTTATATGTGGAGTATTTCTGGATGATGTAATCAGGAAAGGTGTTAAATATCCACTGTTAAAGGCCTCATTGTCACCATAAGTACAGAGGCGATGTCCCACTACCATCTCCTCTGATCACAGTGAGCTCTTCAAGCGCTATGAAAAATTGCTAATTTTAGATCTGTTTTGGTCTTTTCATGGTTTCTGAATCAACCAGCTTTGCAATACTAGCCTCTTTCTTTTTGTATGTCTTTTTTTTTTATTAGAAGATGCTTGAGCTCCTAAATACTGTAGGATCTAAATTGGATTCAATTCAGAATTTACTGGAATAACTTCTGTTTATTATAGGTTATGAAGGGTTCATAGAGGGATTTCTGGTTTTTAAAGTTCATTCTGAGTATAACTTCTATTATTTCCCTTAAAGACCATTTTCTGTAACTATAGTTAGCAATTGCATCCATATTCCATTCTCATCTTCAGAACTTTGTGGAGCCTCACTTCTCTCATAAGTCTATCTGTTGGAGCAGACAGTGGTTAGAGGTTCTCTTTTTTAGACAGCATCTAGGTGGCTTGATTTCACTTCCACTTTCTGAAAATTGAACCAACTGTGTCCTCTGAAACATCCAGACACTTGGATGCCTTTGTATTGCTTTCTCTCTATCTTCTTTGGGATATTCTTTAGTCTCCATTCTCACAGCTATCATTTCTTAATGGGAATTATGTTCCCTTAACTGTAGGCTGTTTATCTGAAAACAATGTCACTTGAGTTTCGGTGCTTTTAAGTCACACAGAAAAAAAAAAGTTTCAACAAAGTTTTTATATAACAAATGAAAGAATTGTTCTGAAGAGTTTGAAAATCAGGCTAGAATGGCTATAAACTGCAGTGCACTCTGCAGGGAATGTTAAATACAATGTAAAATGTCACGCTATATAAACTTTTTCAATATATTCAAGCATTAGATAAAATGTCCAAAGTTTTGAAGTGGTTCAACACAGGAAATAATCTGACCAATCTGTGACTATCCTGGTATTAAGAAACTACTATTGTAATCCATCGCTTACTATGCCACTTTAAGTTATTCCAAGATTAACAAAACCACAATAGTCAGTAGGAGCTGTAGGGGCCATGACCTGTGTCACAAAACATACCAAGAAAGGCTAAAGGAACTAAACATGTATAGCTTAGAGCAGAGAAGGGAAAATGGCATATGATAGCAGCTTTCAAATATATCAAGGGTTGTGACTGGCTAGAGAAGGGTGGCATTTTAGATCACAAGGGCATGAATATAAACTGGAGGGCGGTAGATTCAGAGGAAAAATTACTTCACTTGAAAGGGTGATAGATTAGTGGAATAGCCTCCCATCTGAGGTGTTTGAGGCTAACACAGTAGAACAGTTTAAACATGCTTGGGATAACTATAAGGATATCCTAAATC
The DNA here is from genome assembly GCA_011038615.1 of Limnodynastes dumerilii. Lineage (NCBI taxonomy): Eukaryota > Metazoa > Chordata > Amphibia > Anura > Limnodynastidae > Limnodynastes > Limnodynastes dumerilii. The sequence continues at coordinate 506,921 of WWET01000777.1, read as the reverse complement.
TCAAACTAAATTAAGGGTAAATAGGGACTAGGGTCAGTATAGTTTTAAATAAACAACTGGGCAGACTGGATGGGCCATGTGGCTCTTATCTGCCGTCACTTTCTATGTTTCTATGTTAGGGGAAATTCTACAGCAGCTTCTGTTGGGAATGTCATAATATAGTTTCAAGGCAATCAAATGCATCTGAAATGAAAATTGTTATGTATTGTTATATATTTTTTGTTATATATTTTTTCATAATAATTAAGTATAAGTGTAGAATGTACCACGACAAAATGTAGGCTTAGACTTAGTTTCTGAAGTTGTTGTTCCTTTCTTGAAATTAAGAAGTAAAAAGAAAACACTTTAGGAATCTACAATTGATGAGCTTACTAAAAGATATACCATCCCATGTAAGTGTTCAGTTTAAGATTTAAAAAAAGTGTTATCCGTCATGTTATATAGAAAGGAATATATATTTTTGTCAATGCACAGTATAATAAAAGATCATACAAAATTTGCTACTGGACTAGGTCATTTTCAAATACACATCTGGCACTATAATTGCATTATACGTAATCATGCTATATGAGAAAAGGAGTACAGTTCTGATCTACATATTTTATTTCATTTGAAATATTTCCATTGACTTAGCCTTGGTATTCACAAGAAATTGAAAAACAATGCAATTAATACAGCATGCAAGAATAAGCTACAGATTGTGCAGAAATGACTTACTGTACAGTAGTATATCTTCTTACAAAATGACCAGCAAACAAGGTTCCAATATTCATACTTGTTTTCCCCAGTAGAATATAAAAAAATATTGGTGTCACTGAACTCTTATTGCATATGTGTTCCAAACAAACTGCTAGAAATGATAATTAATGAGAACTCGTTTTCACAATATAACATTAAGAGGACACATTTATTCTACAGAACATAGCCAACAAGCTTCAAATCGAATTGTCAATTACATAAAACTAAAAAATTGCTACTGTAGCTATAGAATTTGTTTTTAAAGGGCGTCTAAAAGAGGAGCAAATATACAACTTAGCAAAACCATGTGTGACAGCTACGGAGTACGAGTACAGATACACTAAAACACATTTCACACGCTACTGTTAGTATGGGACACACTTTAAAAAGAGGTCTGGGTCCCACTGATCATACAAAAAAAAAATTACTTGGCGTGCTGCCAGTAATAACATTATGCAGCAGCGGGCCTAGTAATATATGTCTGTGTCTGTATGGTGGTCACTTACCATAGCTGTCTTCCATGTTACTATGCTAACTGCTACTCCACACGGAGTGCGGCTGTGACCTTTGGTTATGCCAGCAACACACTAAGGTCACATCTGCCAGCTTTGAGCCAGCAAGGATGGCTGACAGATGAAGAAGGCTAAAGACAGCTATGGTAAATGGCAATCAAGGATGGGGTTCATATAGGGCACTACTGTAGATGGGAGATCATATGTGGTACTACTATGAAAGGAGAGTATATGGGGTTTATGAAACGTAAATAAGTTGAAATCCAAAAGGACTTAACACACTTTATTGTAAAAGAAAATGAATAGCAAAATGTGATCCAACATGATGCAACATGATGCGAGTTACAGCACTTGAGCGTCACCGGGAAACTTTACTATCCAAAAGGCAATGTGCAATAATATATACACAGTGAATTGGGTTGTAAATGAGATCATTGTAAGAAACAGGATACAGATACACTGGTCAGTTGCCAATAGGTCATGAGCTCTTGTGCTTCCAATATCACGGTATCTCATTGCCATTCAAGGTCAATGTAAATACACTGCGTTGTTATGCAGCAGTCACATGCAATAATATTTGCACTAACATGCAATTGCTAGTCGCAGTCAAATGCAATTGCATTGCATACAAAGAAGCTCTTCTGACGCACTGCACTAAGATCATGAGACTGATTCCTGGACAAGGCCTTATCTGTGTGGCGTTTGTAAGTTCTCTCTTTGTATGCATAAGGGAATTTAGACTGTAAGTTTCAATAGGGCAGAGACTGAGGTGAATGGTTGCTTAAACATCGCTAATAAATAAATTATAAATAAACAATTTGTGGGCAATTCAGATTGATTCAACAATTTTTAATTTATCTTTGACAAGTGCTATGGGCTCTATTTTCAAAAGTCGTTTTCATACGTTAATAACCACTTTCATGTGTGATCCATGTAAATACCGCATGACCTCGCCAGCCCGTTCTACTCAGTGCGAGCTGGCGCTTCGTCATATTTACTAACCCTCAGAATGGAGTTTTACACTCCGCTCTGAGAATTACAACAATGCCAACTCAGACTGGCGTTAGTGCTTCTATTCCACAATCTCCCCATGGAAAATTTGTTATAAAATAAAAATAAATAAAAAAATGTAAAAAAGAAAAAACAAGTGAATAAAAACAAATAACAAAAAAAGAATAGAAAACTGTTTAAACTTACCTGTTCGGGAGACTCGCTGCGAGGAGAAGTGAGCCTGGATCAGCAGCGTTCATAAAAAAAATGAAAAGGTAAGTAAATAGACCCCTACTGTGTATGACGGACCGGATTAGAGTTTGACTATAGGAGTAAAGTTAAACCTTAATGACTTGCTGCATTGCAGGGGAGACAAATTTAATCTGTTGGAAAGTATTATCTACTATGTATACATAGCATAAAATCCATTTGACTCTCCCTGAAATTTAATATAGTTTTGCCCAGTTTTAGCTTTTCATTGTTGTATCAAAATTAAACATTGGACTGGATTTGGTGGGGAATAAGATCAGTAAAAGGCGTTGAATGGATTTAGTTGTAATTTTTGCATTCTGACAAATGAAACTTCCCCATGAATCCTGCATTTTGCACTCAAAAAAATGTAATGTTTGAATCTGGTTTGAAGTTACTTTTAGAATGGGCAGAACTGACAAACACTGAATGTAAAACAACACTCCTGGTAAAGTTATTCAAAGTGACAAATTTACATGTTCGCAAATGGATGTGTCTAAAATGCATAGAAATTGTTCCATTTCTAATGTAATTGGAATTCATGGGTGACGTTCA
>WWET01000777.1:465679-486549 GCA_011038615.1 Limnodynastes dumerilii | reverse complement strand
TGACTGCACTGCAAGTAGCTTTACTGATTTACTATCTCATTTACCTTTGTCTGCCTTGGAAGAAATAAACATGTCTCCTATTTTACATTTAACACAAATCTTTCTGAAGCAAAACACATACAGATGTGTTAGATAGAGACACATAAAGTTGCTGACTGCAAGTAGCTTTACTGATTTACTATCTCATTTACCTTTGTCTGCCTTGGAAGAAATAAACATGTCTCCTATTTTACATTTAACACAAATCTTTCTGAAGCAAAACACAAGATATACAGATGTGCAGCATTTCAGACCTAGCGGTTTTCACAATATATGGGAAATGAGACACAATGACATAAACAAAGTATTCACATTTTATTTTTATATCATTAAAAGTTATTTTATAGTTATAGCTTATGTAAATACATAAGCTATAACTAACATTTTAAGTAGTTTAAGGAAGAAAATGTTTCTCAACATAAGTATAATTTGCACTTAACTAACAATACCAAGTGGAATTGTGAAATCTACTCATGTAAACAGATAGGACCCCATGAAAAATATAGATAGGCTGGATCATGTAAGGAACAGTATGATAGTAACAAAATGTGGCACAGGCACTAATGTGGTAAACAGAACTCTTGAGGATGGAACTGGGTGTCAGTTAGGGGAGAGTGCAGGTATTCCAGGCCAGGTAATACCTGTGGACACTGGAAACATAGAGGAGGAGCAAAACCTTGAGAGAAGGATTTAGGGGCAGGCAGAGAAAGAGATAGTGACAGAACAAAGCCATCACAATTAACAAAGACTGAGTTGTGTGTAAAACAAGGTTTTTGTTTTTTTTTTTAGATATTTTAATGTCATTTGGGGTCAGCCACAAAATGACAAGCAAATGTGTTTTATGAGACATATAGGAGAAAAACTTTTTGTCCTAAAAAAAAAGCCAGCCTTACTAATTGGAATACTGTCTCATAAGGATGCTGTAACATTATTTGGTAGTAATAATATATATATTTTATTTTATTATACTGACACATATTTATTCATACAGAACAGAACTTCTGGGAGTGCCCCAATTTCAAAATCTCAAAATCAATTGAAAAGAATACAGTTTACTAAGATTATAAATACAATTGCTTGAAAGGCAAGTACAATGCAAAATGAAGAAACTCAGCACCAAAGCCCTTACATTCTGATTAAGTTAATGGAATATAAGCTGAGACAAGAGGTCACACTGAAGTGTAAATAACAAGGTTCAAAGTGCATAAGAGAGGTCAATTGCTTACATGACTGCTTTCCTCAGCAAGTGGCTGTTGAGCATGATTATTAAAGGAAGTTGTCATGTTGATATTATAAACTAGGGAGATTCAGATTGTGGGATAGGGTATAATGGGGAGGGGGTGCACAGTAAATGCCTGCAAGTACCAATCCTTGAAAGATGTCTGAAGTTTATCCAAGCTATCCTACCTAGCCATATTTATATATTTAAAAGGAAAATGTTTATTTTTCTGTATATAAAGCAAAAAAATAGTCAATGCTATTAGTTATTCAGTCATGCATTTTAATTAACTGTGTTAAACCACTGTTCCTGTTGACTCTGCTTTATTTAAGCACATTAGCAAATATTTTATGCTTCATGCTACACTGTGTGCACAAAACAGGTGCTAACCTCAAGCTGCTATTATCAATAAAAATACCAATAAATGTTCCTTTACAAATGGCCAGATCCAGATCTTAGTCAAAGTATGTACATTAGCAGTCCCTCGGCTACAAACGTATGGACTTTACTATAAGTTGTACGCAATCTAGACACATGCCACCTTACATTATAAGGGCGGTATGTGGGGTTTGGTGATATGTTTTTACACAATTGAAATGCAATATTCAGTTGAAGATATGCAACTGCACCAATTTTAGGCATATTGAATTTTAGCTACCCAACCCAAAGTGCAAGTATAGCTATCCATACACTATTGTGATCATTCAGTTATCGGGTAATCGATGTAGTTAGTGGGACAGATCAAAAGTTTTAAAATGGCAAATGTTCCAGAAACACTCTGGTACAATTATTTGATCTGTTGACATGTTTGATTTTAAATCGGGAACAAGCTCCCAATATCTTCTAGTGTATGGCCATTTTTAATTATCTGGTCTACTGTCACAGCCTGAGATTCTGCAGTGCTAAAACAGTGTTCCTGTAACGGGTGGTGCGCCGGCACCCTGTGAATTGCAAACAAAACCCAGGCCCGCCCCCACCCCAGAGGTTCCTACCCGATCCTGAAGAACCGCCAGAGAAGACGCGCTGCTCCTCCCCCGGTCCCAGGCGTGACGATTCCTAATGCTGTAAAGAAAGCACAACGATAATGGGGGAACTGGATATATGATGAGGGATACTGGGGTACTGGACATATGATGAGGGATAATGGGGGAACTGGATATATGATGAGGGATACTGGGGTACTGGACATATGATGAGGGATAATGGGGGAACTGGATATATGATGAGGGATACTGGGGTACTGGACATATGATGAGGGATAATGGGGGAACTGGATATATGATGAGGGATACTGGGGTACTGGACATATGATGAGGGATAATGGGGGAACTGGATATATGATGAGGGATACTGGGGTACTGGACATATGATGAGGGATAATGGGGGAACTGGATATATGATGAGGGATACTGGGGTACTGGACATATGATGAGGGATAATGGGGGAACTGGATATATGATGAGGGATACTGGGGTACTGGACATATGATGAGGGATAATGGGGGAACTGGATATATGATGAGGGATACTGGGGTACTGGACATATGATGAGGGATAATGGGGGAACTGGATATATGATGAGGGATACTGGGGTACTGGACATATGATGAGGGATAATGGGGGAACTGGATATATGATGAGGGATACTGGGGTACTGGACATATGATGAGGGATAATGGGGGAACTGGATATATGATGAGGGATACTGGGGTACTGGACATATGATGAGGGATAATGGGGGAACTGGATATATGATGAGGGATACTGGGGTACTGGACATATGATGAGGGATAATGGGGGAACTGGATATATGATGAGGGATACTGGGGTACTGGACATATGATGAGGGATAATGGGGGAACTGGATATATGATGAGGGATACTGGGGTACTGGACATATGATGAGGGATAATGGGGGAACTGGATATATGATGAGGGATACTGGGGTACTGGACATATGATGAGGGATAATGGGGGAACTGGATATATGATGAGGGATACTGGGGTACTGGACATATGATGAGGGATAATGGGGGAACTGGATATATGATGAGGGATACTGGGGTACTGGACATATGATGAGGGATAATGGGGGAACTGGATATATGATGAGGGATACTGGGGTACTGGACATATGATGAGGGATAATGGGGGAACTGGATATATGATGAGGGATACTGGGGTACTGGACATATGATGAGGGATAATGGGGGAACTGGATATATGATGAGGGATACTGGGGTACTGGACATATGATGAGGGATAATGGGGGAACTGGATATATGATGAGGGATACTGGGGTACTGGACATATGATGAGGGATAATGGGGGAACTGGATATATGATGAGGGATACTGGGGTACTGGACATATGATGAGGGATAATGGGGGAACTGGATATATGATGAGGGATACTGGGGTACTGGACATATGATGAGGGATAATGGGGGAACTGGATATATGATGAGGGATACTGGGGTACTGGACATATGATGAGGGATAATGGGGGAACTGGATATATGATGAGGGATACTGGGGTACTGGACATATGATGAGGGATAATGGGGGAACTGGATATATGATGAGGGATACTGGGGTACTGGACATATGATGAGGGATAATGGGGGAACTGGATATATGATGAGGGATACTGGGGTACTGGACATATGATGAGGGATAATGGGGGAACTGGATATATGATGAGGGATACTGGGGTACTGGACATATGATGAGGGATAATGGGGGAACTGGATATATGATGAGGGATACTGGGGTACTGGACATATGATGAGGGATAATGGGGGAACTGGATATATGATGAGGGATACTGGGGTACTGGACATATGATGAGGGATAATGGGGGAACTGGATATATGATGAGGGATACTGGGGTACTGGACATATGATGAGGGATAATGGGGGAACTGGATATATGATGAGGGATACTGGGGTACTGGACATATGATGAGGGATAATGGGGGAACTGGATATATGATGAGGGATACTGGGGTACTGGACATATGATGAGGGATAATGGGGGAACTGGATATATGATGAGGGATACTGGGGTACTGGACATATGATGAGGGATAATGGGGGAACTGGATATATGATGAGGGATACTGGGGTACTGGACATATGATGAGGGATAATGGGGGAACTGGATATATGATGAGGGATACTGGGGTACTGGACATATGATGAGGGATAATGGGGGAACTGGATATATGATGAGGGATACTGGGGTACTGGACATATGATGAGGGATAATGGGGGAACTGGATATATGATGAGGGATACTGGGGTACTGGACATATGATGAGGGATAATGGGGGAACTGGATATATGATGAGGGATACTGGGGTACTGGACATATGATGAGGGATAATGGGGGAACTGGATATATGATGAGGGATACTGGGGTACTGGACATATGATGAGGGATAATGGGGGAACTGGATATATGATGAGGGATACTGGGGTACTGGACATATGATGAGGGATAATGGGGGAACTGGATATATGATGAGGGATACTGGGGTACTGGACATATGATGAGGGATAATGGGGGAACTGGATATATGATGAGGGATACTGGGGTACTGGACATATGATGAGGGATAATGGGGGAACTGGATATATGATGAGGGATACTGGGGTACTGGACATATGATGAGGGATAATGGGGGAACTGGATATATGATGAGGGATACTGGGGTACTGGACATATGATGAGGGATAATGGGGGAACTGGATATATGATGAGGGATACTGGGGTACTGGACATATGATGAGGGATAATGGGGGAACTGGATATATGATGAGGGATACTGGGGTACTGGACATATGATGAGGGATAATGGGGGAACTGGATATATGATGAGGGATACTGGGGTACTGGACATATGATGAGGGATAATGGGGGAACTGGATATATGATGAGGGATACTGGGGTACTGGACATATGATGAGGGATAATGGGGGAACTGGATATATGATGAGGGATACTGGGGTACTGGACATATGATGAGGGATAATGGGGGAACTGGATATATGATGAGGGATACTGGGGTACTGGACATATGATGAGGGATAATGGGGGAACTGGATATATGATGAGGGATACTGGGGTACTGGACATATGATGAGGGATAATGGGGGAACTGGATATATGATGAGGGATACTGGGGTACTGGACATATGATGAGGGATAATGGGGGAACTGGATATATGATGAGGGATACTGGGGTACTGGACATATGATGAGGGATAATGGGGGAACTGGATATATGATGAGGGATACTGGGGTACTGGACATATGATGAGGGATAATGGGGGAACTGGATATATGATGAGGGATACTGGGGTACTGGACATATGATGAGGGATAATGGGGGAACTGGATATATGATGAGGGATACTGGGGTACTGGACATATGATGAGGGATAATGGGGGAACTGGATATATGATGAGGGATACTGGGGTACTGGACATATGATGAGGGATAATGGGGGAACTGGATATATGATGAGGGATACTGGGGTACTGGACATATGATGAGGGATAATGGGGGAACTGGATATATGATGAGGGATACTGGGGTACTGGACATATGATGAGGGATAATGGGGGAACTGGATATATGATGAGGGATACTGGGGTACTGGACATATGATGAGGGATAATGGGGGAACTGGATATATGATGAGGGATACTGGGGTACTGGACATATGATGAGGGATAATGGGGGAACTGGATATATGATGAGGGATACTGGGGTACTGGACATATGATGAGGGATGCTGGGGGGCTGGATATATTATGAGGGATACTGGGGGAACTGGACACACGATGAGGGATACTGGGGGCACCAGCCTGTCACTCATCTGTCTTCTGTGGACCTGATCATACAGGTTTTTTGAAGTGCGCTGCGCTCCACTGGCACTACGGTAGTGCACCTCAAACAGCCTCTATGTGGGGGGGCCCAAGCTGACCTTTTGCACCTGGGCCCATGAACCTTTAGCTACGCCCCTGCTCCAGGGACTATTAGTCTTAGGGTAGGGTTAGGCTGGGAGAGAACAGCCCTATCGAAATAGGGCCATTGTAAGCGGGGACCCACACCCATTTTGTCTACAGCCTGTGTAAAAGACTGCAATTTAAGTGGGTATATTTGGGGCTTCCACCAAAGATTTGTGTATTAATTTGTGTATATGGCCACAGACCTGGTCTGAATGGGGCTTCCCCCTCTCCTGACCCCTCATTAACATCACTATCCACACCTATATTTTTATTTAAGTGAACTGACACAGGCCCAAAGAAACTTTACATTTAAATTGTGTTTTTTCTCTAGTAATTATATACACCAGGCGTTCTCAACCAGCGGTATTTGAACCACTGTCTGGTGGTACTCAGGGTGACTGTGTAAGGAGGTAGCAGCTGTACTTGTATTTTAAGCAGATTGCAGAGGGTATATATTTAATAAAACATGGTGGGGGCTGAATAACATAGGTAGAAGAGGCACATCAAAATAATTGCAAAATACATAAAAACAAAAAAAAACAAACAACTGTATATGTAGGTTGTGGTTATATATCTGCATGATCTACATGATATTCAAGAAGGTAATTGACCTGATTCTGTGGTGGGTAACTGTTACTCCCCTAGAACAGGTTGAGAACCACTGATAAACACAATAATGCTGAATCTTGAGTCCTCTTATAATCATTAGTCTCAAAGACTGTTTTACTTTTTAAGACGTTTGTAAACATTTAGTAATTGACTAATATATATTGACTTTTGAGACAAAATAGGACAGCCAAATTCAGTTTACAAAGGATTCTAAAGCACAAGCACTAAATGAAAGTACTGTTACATCTGCATAGTGTAACAATCCTCCACCAATAGAGGACTAATTGAATTACTTCAGCTTGATATAAACTAGGGCAGCTTTCATTGTAGGCATGTAGAATAATTTATTTCTATTTATTAAGGTACTTGGATGGAATACGTCCATCGTTAGGCCAATTTATTATTTATATTCAGATTTATTAATGTTTCTTTATCTAGAACTTAATTAAATGCTTGTAGCATGACTTCCAAACATTATTGTAGCCAGAAACTCAGAACGTAAAAGAATGTAGAGCAAAGTAATCACGGATATTACATCAATATAAATTAGCTCTTTAATTCAAGTAGTTAATGATTTTACCTGGAAATGAAGAAAAAATGTAAATGTGCTATGACCCGATATGAATGTCCTTGTAAATACAAAAGCTATTTATCTAAGCACTCAAAGTTGCTCTAGATAAGGTCTAAGTCCTATTTCTTGTTCATTTAAATAAGGACATCACCAAGACTGTGGATATATTGCTAAAATGACCCTTTATTTGGGATGCAGTTACCGGTCCAGCCAGCCCTATTTTGACAGTGATACAGCCACCAGGTGATGTGTGGCTGTATCATTGCGCGACTAGAAAATTGCTATTAGAAATGCGGATCTATTTCCCCATTCCCAATAGCTACAGGCTGCAGCTGCTCTGGGTATAGGGTTAGTGTTAGGCTGCGGCCAGGAGCGTCACAGCATTTTTTGTTGGGAAAAGAAAGAATTTAGCTCACCCCTTGGTGCCCCCTCTCCCCTTGATGTGTCCTCCCCCCCATTTGCAAACTTACCTTGACCTTGCTGAAGCTTTTCTTCTTCTGTCCTCTCCTTAGGGTTTAAGGGGAAGGCTAGGGTTAGGCTGTGGGTCATGGAGGGGTAGAATTAGGCTACGGGACATGGAGGGTTAAGGTTAGGCTGTGGAACATGGAAGAACTGAAGAAGGGAAAGCTTTGGATTAGGCTGTGGGAAATAGAGGGTTAGGGTTAGAAAAGGATTAACGGTAGGGTTAGGTAAAAACAATTAGCTGTGGGTGGATGACCGTTCACGAATGTGAATATGTGGTTTATATTAGGATTTGGGAATGTCACATTATATACAGTATATAATGTACCTTTCTCAGACCCCTAATATACCCCACATATTATAATATGTGTCATTCCCAGACCCATGCTATGGGCCTGGGAATGACACATAGTATAAACTGTGGTTTATATTAGGGTTTGGGAATGGCATACTATGTACATTATTTAGTGTGCTATTCCAGACCTCTAATTTTATCCCACATGTAATACTAGTATATAAGGGATCTGGAGATGGCACTTGACTGTACTATGCGACACTCCTTTGGTCTGCCAGTGCCTGGAGCACAAGTTTCACCGGCTCCACCCTCGCTACTCCCCTGATGGAAGGGAGGGATTCACATCCTTACACTCAATTCCCAGCGGTTTTGTCAGTCCAATGTCTAAAAAGTTGCTGGCTGCTCTGCTATCAATGATGATGGAAATGGGGACTGTTTGAGGATAGCTGGGCAAATACGAAAAGACAATATTTTTAGTAAATGAATTCTCACCCGTACCTCTTCATCATTTGCCTTGGTTAGTCTTTTACCAATTGCCTAGATTTGTTGGGTCAGTTATCTACCCAATGTGATTTGCTACCGCAATATAGACAAAGGCCCTGAGATTGACAACGCTACTTATCTTGCTGGGGGTGATGGAAAGAAACAATCTGCATTAGCATCTCATTCTCCAGCATCTCTGGAATTAGACGCATTGAGGAGTTCCTTTCGCTGAGCCACTCAACCTTGATAGCCAAGATCATCAGGTCATTCACTCAGAGGCTGGGAATTGGACCTAGACATCCTTCATAGAATCAGTCAATCTGACACAAAATTGGCTGGGAAATTCTTCAGCCATCCTTCTGCCTTGGCTAAGGCAGTCAGGAAGGCATCAACAGTTTGCCGGGCTGGATCATCAGGATATAGACTGAATGCCAAGGCTTCTCATTTAAAAACTGAAACCTAAAAGCCCTGTGAAGCTAATTGAAAAATAAAAACAAAGGGCCTGATCCAGAGCTACAGCCGCAAGCGGTCGTACGCCGATCGTAAGTGAAAATTAGTGAAAAAAAACGCACTACGCATGTGCAGTATGACAACTTCCGGTCGACCGAAGGACATGAGCGAACAGCGAGCGTATTTTCAGCGTATTTTTCGCCCAAGGGGCGTGCGTTTTGTACGACGATAGTCTGGACGCTCGAGTTACTACACAGAGGCGGGGATAGCCATTTAAATTGTACAGTATGGGCGTGCTAAGCCCAGTACGACCAGCGTATCGGTACGAAAATTCGCACGTACGCTGGAAAATCTTAGGGTAGGGTTCAGCCGCCGTAAGCAGGTACAATCAATGGGAGTGTTATGGGCGTGAAAGTTTATACGCCTGGGCGAACATACGCTACGCTCGCGGGCGATTGCGGTCGTAGGTCTGGATCAGGCCCAAAGTCTCTTACGCGTTTTTCCGTCAGTCTGACACTGTTATATTCTCTCCGAGGAAACCGTCAGGCTGACGGAGTTACACGTAAGAGACTTAGGGCCTGATCCAGACCTACAAATGAGCGCCGAGCGTATAACCACTCAGCATATAATCTTAGCACTCCCCCGACACTCCCCTTACTTTCATTTTGTTGGCTAAACCCTACCCTAACTTTTCCCTGCATTACGACGCCTGCCCGTTCGTACTAACGCGACGTAACAAAGTATCCCAGCCCATACTGTGCGATTTAAATACCTACATTCACTAACTCCAGCATATTTCCGGGATCAGTTTTTTTGGCACGCCCCTTTTATGCAGTTATACGCAAATGGTACGGACGCCCGATTCACGCTAAAGAAGTTATGAAATTACGATGGAAAACATCTGCAACACGCATGCGTTCTAACGTCAGACCAAGTTAAGCATCAACAAGCACGATATAAATAGTTTTTTACCCAAAAAGCATTAGCATTTGACTAGCACTCCCTTGTGACATACTTACAACGGGAACAGGGGAAGGGCTGAGGATGGACACAGATAGGAGGACCGGAAGGGAATGCAGGAAAGAATGGAGAAACACACAGGAATCTCAGGGACCGAAAGCTACACAGCAGCAGCAGTAGGTAATGCTAGACAAACTAGACATTATAGACCTGATTCACACTTAAGAGTAAAATTGCGGACTTACCTAAATATACGCAGGTCCAATTCAGAGAAAATAAAGAAACCGATTAACCACTCCCCCTGTGTTGGGAGTGCAAGGACGTAAGTTTTTCCTGTGTATAATTAGTTACGTGCAGACTTTATTAGCTGTGAATCGGTTGTGCGTTTAGGTGCTTAATATTGCTTATGAATCAAAGAAACGTAACTAAACACACTGATTAGACTTTGGAAAAGTAAAGTTTTTTTGTTTTTTTTTTATAAAAACAGCTTGTACTTTCATTAACATATGTAAACAAAAGTCACCATTAAAAATACAACTTAAAGTACAACTTAAATCATGACAATACACATAAACGCATACTGGATGAAGTTAGAAATAAAATGATCCACTACATATTGAGACTTTTATAAAACATTTTAAAAATAAGCATTAAAAAATAAAAAGAACCCAAACAACCAATACAGTTAAATATAAGTAAATGTAATGGTGTTTTTTCACTAAATTAAAAGTAATTAAATAAAAAAATCCTCACAAACTGTAAACAAATAATGGGAGCTTTACAATGTTTTAGACTTGCACAAAATGTAAAATCAGCATAGGATTAAATAAACATGTCTTTATTTGTTTTATTTATAAACACATACCCATTGATTATAAACACACAGCAGGTGTGGGCAGAACTAAGTAAGAAAAGACGCATGGCCTCACAGCAAACAATATGGTTTATCAACAAGTGGTAGAGGGCTACCTTAACTTTACCCGTGTGTATGTTAGTTTACGCAAGGCTCTCCTACTTCTGAATCAGTCCCAACCCTGTTGGAACACCCATACTGTACATTAGTAACCCGAGTGCTGCTCATTTGAGTCTTGCCCCTCTATCCACGCATGTGGGACTCGTTATGTGCCGATGCGTGCATCAGTCCTAAGTTTGACATCCATGTATGTCAATCAGTCGGCCATGATTTCCGTATGTATATTTGGGTTCTGGGCATACTCAGTTTATCTGGCTGTAAAAATACGCATGTAGAGCCTGATCCAGACCTAGTTAAGTGCATGAACTTAGTTACTCCTGGGCCAAACTATGTTGATTGCAGGGGAGTAATATTTCATCTGTTGCAAACAGTATTAGATTTGAGAGGTGATATTTCCTATCCCAAGTCTAAATAACAGTGTGATAGTAAAGCTGGTCAGTATCTGTGTGCAGTAAGCAATTGAAAGATATATCCCTGCATGCAAAGAATACAATTAACATAACTCCCCCTGAAATCAACATGGTTTAGCCCAGGATTAACTAAGTTCAAGCACTTAACTAGGTCTGGATCAGGCCCGTAGACACTTACTTAAGTGTGAATACTGTCCTATGACCGGCAATGAGGGCTCTAGATGCTGGTTATAAATAGGCACTGTCGATATCTGATTGGCCAGTGCCTATAGCCAGAGACAGCCCTAGCGTTTGTGGGGCCCTATGTAAAATATTATGAGGGAAGAAAAAGAGTATGTGTCGGCGCTTCAGCAATACCACAAACCGCTGTTGTGAATAAAAGTGGATCTCCTCCACTTCAAAATACTGACATAAAAGGTTAGAAATGGTTAGGACAGCGCTGGATTAAGTAAAGATTAACAAATTAAATGGACAATCTATTCACTTGTGATGGTTGATTTGTAAATGATCATACACCAGTGCATAAAACAAAAAGATTATTTAATATAGCAATATAAGATAACATAAAAACTAAGATTAAGAGTAATTGCAACTATAATAAGGTGCAAATAATTACATTCGCCAGAATTAGTATCACAATCTTCCAGGACCTATCAGAAAAAACTAATCAGTCCACATGTACAATTAGCAGATGACACAGTCCGCAGGGAAATCTTCCCTATTTGCCTAGTTAGGGAGACCGAACGGGAGGTTTAAACAACCACTGTGTAATGATAAATATTCATCAGCCTAGTAGCCACTTCGTAGTATGTTCAGTAGAGTTTTCAGTGATAGTGGTGATTTTTGAGTGGTTCTTTAAAAACCCCGCAATTAAAACCAACGTAGATGTAATAATATATTGCAAGTTGGATTATTGAACTCATGGCTTGTAGGAGTGTTATCGGCTCTCCGCCGAGATGGATAAACGGCAACTTGGTTCTAGTGCAGGGTATTAGCCAGCCAAACAATTCTTATTTAACCCTCCTTAGCTGGAAAAGTAGTAGGCAATGTGGGCTCACCGGGCCCGGAGAGAACCACCAAAGATAGCGGCAGGTGACAGAAGGGCGAAGTTAAGCTCAGTCAAAGTTATCTTCCGTATTCGGAATCAGAGGAGTGATGCGGCTACAAAGGCAAGCGGTCCTGGATAGTGTGTACAGCTGGGCTACTGCAACGCGTTTCGTGTCTAAACCTGGACACTTTCTCAAGCAGGACTTGACTTTTTTTAAATTGTTTTTCATATGGAATCTGGTTAAACAGGGGGCAGCTATCTTTCCCAAAGCGGACTTGTTGGTGTGCCAAGCCCTAAGCTCCAAATAGGATGTTATTGAGAAAAAAAAGTGCCATGCCATACCCAAAAATATTTCCAAACGTTGAGGATATATTTAAATATATAGGACCTGATCCAGCCCCTGAGAGTGAAAAAAACCCCTGTCCAACCACTGATCTGCACGTAAGTGGGTGTTAACACCCACACTGTAAATTTTACATACTTTACCTTGGTGGACGGAGGGGAAGCACAGCCCCTTACAATGTAAAATCTATTTTACATGTGGAAGACACACGTAGCATCTCAAAATAAGCCACTTAAGCACTTTGCGTGCGTAAGTGGCCTAATAAACAAAGGGTTGAGCCGCACCAGCAATTGGAAAAAATACCTGTAGGGTAGGGATGAAAGGTGCTGCCCAAATCTCTCAATATTATTGTATACACAGAAAAAGAGAGAAGGGATGCAATAATAGTTGCAACCCTGAGAAGAGAGATTAAACTGGGCGAACACTTAATATAGATAAGAGACAGTACTCACTAGGGTAATATTAAAATCTCATGTTTTTATTTCTTATATTAAAAAAAACACCATACAATAGGTGAGAAATCAAACTCTTGAAGTAAGTATACTGAAAGATGATTGGTAGGAAACAATATCCAGAAAAGATGAACACAAAGTAGCACAGATGCCAGAAGAACACCGCCAACTAACTAATAGAACACAGGAGGCCCTATAGTAAAACCGAGATCTCATGTTGTTGCTATAAAAAGAGAGAGTGATGGAGGCCTCAGTACTAAATTGTCAGAGATTCTGGAGCAGTTTCAAGCATATTATAGCGACTTATACCAAAACAAACCAATTGATCAATCTCTACAATCTAGACTGCCTAATGCAAACCTACCCAAATTGACTGTTGACCAGAGAGAGAGTTTAGAGGGAGACATTACAATACAATAGACTAAATAAAAGCCGTTATAAAAGACCTAAAATTACACAAAACACCTGGACCCGATGGGTTTTTGGCTAGCTATTATAAACTGCTTAGTGGTCAGATCTTGCCAATATTAGCAGATATGTTTAATTTACTCCACCGACTAGGGGTGACCCATCTTTTAACGATTCCCTAACCATTGTTTTGCCAAAACCGGGGAAGGATCCCCAATTGGTGCAATCTTACTGCCCCATATCCCTCCTTAATACGGATCTAAAAATCTTAGCTAAGGTAATGGCCTTGCGTCTACAAACCATACTTTCTGCAATTTTAACTAAACATCAACTGGGGTTCTCTGCTGGGCGTTAATCTGTCAGGGAGATCCGTACAGCCTTGGCAGCTGTAACTCACTCATATCAATCTTCCCATAATTCGAATATGTTACTCAGCCTAGACACAAATAAGGCCTTTGATACCGTGCTGTGGCCACATTTATTCAAAATACTTAAAATCAGGGGTTTTGGGATAAATTTTGTAAACCTAATAACAGCCTTATATAACACTCCGCGGGCCTCCCTCTTGGTCAATGGTCTTAAAAGCTCCCCCATTATGTTACACAGAGGAACAAGACAGGGGTGTCCCCTCTCCCCGCTGTTATTTAATTTGGCACTTGATCCTCTACTTAGAACACTGGAAAACTTTATACATTTTAAGGGGATTAAAATTGGATCCACTACGGTCAAGGTTACCGCCTTTGCCGATGACCTCCTTTTATATATTAATAACCCACAGACTTCAATTCATCAGATCATGAACAAATTGGAGGAATATGGGGACATCTCGGGATTTCATATAAATAAGGATAAGTCAGTGGGGCTCTATTTATCACCACATACAAACATGAGGTCATATGTTCCCAATACAATGGGCCAAATCCCATTTTACTTATTTGGGGGTCCAGATTCCTAAAATACCATCTAACTTATACTCACTGAATATAACTAAAGCCATCACCTCGATAGAAAAGGAGCTGGAGAACTGGAAAAATCTCCCATTATCTTATACTGGCAGAGCAAATCTGCTAAAAATTGTGTCATTCCCGAGACTCCTCTATTTCCTCCAATCTCTGCCCCTTCTATTAACCAAAAAGGACACAAAACATATCAACTTTCTTTTTATACATTTTATATGGAAGGGTAAGAGAGCAAGAATCAGTTTAATAAAACTCCAACAAAAAAAAAAAAATGGGGGTATTAACTTTCCAGATATTGTGAAATATAACCAGGCAGCTCACCTAAGGTATATAAGAGATTGTCTCTCTTATAAACACACCTATACAAATATCCGGATAGAGGGAATGAGCTTGCGAGCCTTCTTGCATTGTGGAGACCGGGAGACCGCCCTGAATGTTAAATCAAATCCACTGTTATGGAACTCAAAAAAGGTTTGGCACCTGATCAGAAAACAATTCAATCTTAATTCTCAAAATACCATACATCTGGCAATTGGGAGGTGTAGTCTCAGTTGGTCAACTGTTAGATAAGGAGGAAAGAGCGTTTTAACTTTTCAAGAAGCAACAGAAAAATTTGCCTGTCGTACCTTCAAGCCAAACACTATGTACACCAGGTGATAGGGAAATATTAAGATATCGATTGACATACTAAATTGGATTGCATTTTACTCCACCCCTCCCCCTTGAAAAGAGCATTATGACTACACTACTTTTTGCTGAGAGAGGATGTAGATTACTCTAATAGTAATTCGGATTTGACTAAGTGGTTGACGGTGTTCCCAACTTTGACCATAGATCAGATACTCAGGGCTTTGGAGTTCTCCTGCAAGTTGCTGCCTGCCAGTACCTATGTAGAAATGTTTTTAAATGTATTCCACCGCACATACCTCTCCCCATTGAAGAGATACAATAAGAATCTGACAGAAACTCACTTGTGTTGGCGCTGCGGAGCTCCAAATGCAGACATTTACCATTGTTTGTGGCAATGCCCAATTGTGCGCAAATTTAGGTGCGGGCAAATGCGATGGGAAACTTGGTCAACTATATGCCATTTGACCCACAGTGGGCAGTGCTGGGTACACTGCTTAAAAATCAAAGGGTATATAGCGGAGGTCGAAAATTAGCACTGGCACTTAGTACAGCGGCCCGTAAAACGATCCTTCGTGTATGGCTAAACCCCCATGTTCCCCCCATGTTCCCCCCATGACAATGTTTCAATAGGAACTGTTTTACATATTTAAAATGGAGTGGCTGGAGGCCTCTCTGGATAAAGAAACTAAGGTAGAATCACTCTTTCTAACCTGGGAACGCTACATAGATAACCTATCAATCCCCACTAAAAACCAAATATACGCAACCTTTCATACCACTTCATGGTACCTCTTAAGGGAACAAGCGCGTGATCTTCCCATTACCTTATGAACACTTAACTGCAATGTTGTGTTAATAATTATACTCTTGTCTTCAAACTAAAAATGCATTGACCTTGGTGTTGACAATGTATTGAGATGACTGTGTTGAGCAAATAATCCAATATTTACAGATTTATCTTTTTATTTTTTCTCGTAGCTGTAGCATAACTTTACTATAAATGTAATGACAGTGAGAATTGTTCGTATACTGCGAATAATTACCATATTGTTGTTAGTCACTGATGTGTCATAACAAAAATTGTATAGAATCTTGTAATAATTATCTCTGAGTTGTTTTATGTATGCACAATAAAAACAGTTTAAAAAAAATAATTTTTATTTACATCAAAATGGTTAAAAATGCATGCGTAACGCAAGACACGTCAACATAATCAGTTCTATACAAGTTTTTGCTTATCTGTAGAGAAGCTGCTGGTTGTGTTTCAGATCGGTGGACTTAGGTGATCCAGTCTGCTCCACCGCCCGGGAAGCCAATTTACCGTCACAGGGAGAAGTGCCACAAGCCACTTTCATACTTCAGAGTATTGGTGGTACCAAGAATAACAATAGAGCTTTTTCCAACACCTTTCATCTGTAGGACGTTATGGCCCTTCACTGACTTCATCAGGGAAAACAACAATGAGGTTGTTGTTGTTGTTTTGGCACCAAGAAGTGCCCTTTTTACCTTTTTCAGTTCACTCTGACTGGTGATGGGAGGAAGCCCCATTGGGAGGCCACCGACAGATGCCCGGACACATAGACAAAAATAAAGGTGATTTCCATGTTTCTTTTGTGAGAGCATCTTCTATAAATAGAGTTAGCCAATGCCAATCACCAGTAACTATTACATATATTCTAAAATCAACTAAGACAAACTATAACCATGAGTAAAAATAAATAAGTAATAACAATAATAAGTACAATAAAATTTAGAACCTAATGAGGACATAGATATTTATTACCTACATTGACACCATATAAATTAATTGGAGTAATAGAACTATCTAATTCTGCACAGCAGAGTGATAGCAAGGTGGAAAGTACAGAATAAATAAGATATATGTTATTGTCTTCAGAAGTGGGGGTCTTTACTGCTCTTTAAACAAGGAAAAGTGCTACATTCATTTAAATAACAACTAATGAGGACATAGGTATTTGTAATTCACAATGACAAACAAAGTAGGTATATGTAAAACAAAATATTATTTAGAGAATTGGAAATATTTATCTGCATAGCAGAGTGATGAGCAAAATGCAAAGTGCATAATAAGTATTGAGGGAATAAACTAGATAGATGTTATTGACTTTAGAAGTACAGTTTTTTTCTACTTTTTAAGCAAGGAAAATGCTGGGTGCAATAGGGCTTTTTTTTTAAAGTTTTTGTAAAGTGCAATATGAACTGTAGAAGGTAAGTCATATATTTCATCTCATTTCTTCTCAAAGGCATATAGCCAAAGTTAAAAGATTTTTTTGGACAAGAACAAGATATAAATATATAAATTATACAGGTAAGTCAGTGCACATTAGAAAGTAGTAAATTAAGGACAAAATGTAATCTAAAAAGTTCAAGCATCTAAAAGAGTTTAGATACTTATAAAGGGGGCATTCTCACAGCTTCCGTTCAAACCATGGGGTCTCAAAGTATTAAGTTGGTAGATCAAATACATCTCTTCTTGTAAGAGTTTTGTTGCTAGGTCCCCACACCTGGGCCCTAATATAACAAGTTTCAGGAATTTGACTGTAAGGCAGGAAGGATCAGATTTATGTACTTGTAGAAAATGTTCTGAAACAGTATGGCTGGAGACCTTATTTTTAATGAAACAGATTTGCTCTTGTATCCTCAATCTGACCATTCTCTTAGTTTTGCCAATGTATATCAGCTTACAAGGGCACAGTTGAGCAGCTGATGAAATGTTTAAAGGAAAGCCATCACAATTGTCAAAATTCTTATGAAGCATGATATACTTGTATATGACACAATGGCCACAATTGAGCTCACAGTCTTCAACCATTTATTTGAATTACCCTGTTTTTGCTCAGTTCTTAAATTACTGGGTGCTAGTATAGCCTTCAAATCCCTGGAATTCTCTAGAGTAAAGTTAATAATTTTTTTCTGAACTATAGAAACGTATAATGAATGACAAAGTTCATTTAATATCAGAATCAGAATCCGATCTCTGTTTATAAGTTAAAAGAGTATTTCTTTCAACTGCTTTATGCCCTATATACACACACATGCATGCATATATCTTGTCATCCAGTCTACAGCCCATTACTGACAACACACTCCAATATATCATCAAATTTAAACCTCATCTTTACCGCCAGTACTCTTATTTACCATATCAGTGCCTTAGTAATGCCTTTGTCTCTTTTAACTTTAGAACAGCTTTAAGTATAGCAGCTATAAGGTTTATAACCAGGACGTCTTTAAACACCACTGATGCTATGTGTGTAAATACCTCTAAATTATGCTGTTTATATTTCAGCATGATGTCATGTTAATGAGTCTCACATGATGTCTGCGTGTCACTATTTGTGTCTAATGCTAATTGGTAGTAATAACTAGTTCCCCATCTATCGCGTCTTTCCTTGCAGTCTACACTGTGCGGGGACATCATGAAGGTAGGAGGTGCAGAAATCCAGCTATAGGGGGATTGTTGCAGGTGCTTACAATTTATATACAGATTGCCAGCAATAAGTGGTTCTGCAGTGGCCACAACTAAACTCCATATATCTTTGCAAATGTCACCACAAGTCTCTAGCAGCTGTGACTTCCATTTCTGTGTAGGTCTTTTTCAGCCGAGGGAGTCCCTAAACCATGGGGCCACTATGCTTAGTGCTACCTCTGCCTACAGTGCCCATACCTTAGTACAGGGTGTTCTGGCTGCTAGGCAACGACCACAACACTTCAGACAGGGAAAGGGCCAGAAGAAAAACATAGTATGGAGTTTAGAGAACAAATGACATGTAACAGGTTTCTTCATCTAGTGTGCCCCTTTAGCGGGTATTTTTTTGTTAATCCTGCTTTATACTAGGTGTTCTCTTTGGTTCCTATTTGTATTTGTACTCTGTAGTGTTTATGACCTGTTGTTTATTTTGTATTTTTTCCTGTTTTGTTATTGATTGCTACCAGTTCACTATTCTCCTGCCTTCCAGGATCGTGACCTGCTGGGTGCCTGCTGCTCAAGCCTATGCAAACTATCAGAGGATTTAGTGAATGCAAGGCCCCAACTGGATTCCAAGGAGCAGTTTCTGTAACACTCTTATTTTCAAACTCTGGATCTGGGTCCTAGATATTAAATACACATTTTATATAATATCACAACTCCATGTTTGCTGGGGAGTGGGTCCTCTTCGAGTTCCAAACTGGCAAAGTAATCAATCCCCGAAGCACCGAATATGGTGCTCTGAATGGTAAGTATCACATCTAACCCCAACCCTTTCCTTAATCTTTACTTTAACCCTCCCCTTCTATTACCCTAACTCTCCCTTTCCTGCGACCTGACCCTAACCCTCTCTTTTTCACATCCTGACCCTAACACTCCCTTTCTCACAGCCTGATCCTAACTCTAAACCTCCCCTTCTATGGCCCTAATCCTAACCCTCCCTTCCCTAGAACCTAACCCTCCCCCTCCCCCAGACACTAAAAGTCCCTGGAGAGGTTACTCACCTTTCTGGTGGTGTCTGCAGTGGGCTTTGGGTGCGTTAGGTCCATCGGGCAGCATTTACGAAAATTAATGGGTGAGTATGCCAAAAAAATGCTAAAATGGCTGCCTATTTGAAATAGAGACAGACAAAAAACAACTTTCATCTGCCTCTACTTCTAAAAGACAGTCAACATGCTGGGGATTTCCATCGCATTTGCTGACCCCTGTTATGTGAAAAAAAGCATCTTTATTTACCAAAAACTAAGCTGTAACCACGCACTGTATACTCAGGCCAATGCAACTTTAACAGACACCATCACCCAGTTATATATTCCCACAATCCCTATGGATTAATGTAGTCCAAAACAAACAATTACTTCTTTAGAGATTATCAGAGGGTTTTAGAACATTTATGACTAATAAAAATATTTTTATCATCTTTTTCATGTGTCAGTTTGCTGTAAATTTCCTAATATAGGGCCGGATCCAGACCCTCGCATGCTCTCTGTACGTGCAGGGGTCTGTCCGTCCGAGAAAGAGAGGGGAGTGCACGCCTCCTGTCACTCCCCTCGCTAACGCTGCCATAAGGCAACCTTAATGGAATCATACGGATCAGCGGTCCGTACGACCGATGATCCGCACAAGTGTGGGAGCCCCCTCACACACTGTACATTTTGCATACTTCCCCCCACTCACTTTAGCGGGAGAAGGGGAAGCACAGACCATTTGTGAGCAAATGGGTCATACAGAACAATAGTGCCGTACAATTTTTGCAACGCTATCGTAACCCTAGCATAACATCTGGAGGGCACATGCACCCTTCAGTCAAAACAGGCCACTTACGCACTTTGCGTGCGTAAATGACCTGTCCGGCGCAGGTCTGGATCCGGCCCATAGGGCCTGATTCAGAGCTACGCCGATGCGCTGTGCTTACGAAAGCACAGCGTATCGGCGGTCACTTTCCCTGGCACTCCCCCTGTGTGGGCGTATGGACCCTTCCTTACGCCGGCTGAAGGCTACCCTAACTTCAGCCAGCGTAAGGAAGGGGCCATACGCTCGCACAGGAGCGT
>WWET01000777.1:405334-416515 GCA_011038615.1 Limnodynastes dumerilii | reverse complement strand
GGAATTAATGTAATTGTATTCTTTGCATGCAGGGATATATCTTTGAATTGCTTACTGCACACAGATACTGACCAGCTTTACTATCACACTGTTATTTAGACTTGGGCTAGGAAATATCACCTCACAACACTATTACTGTTTGCAACAGATGAAATATGACTCCCCTGCAATCCCCATGGTTTTACCCAGGAGTGACTTTAAGTTCTTATTTTAAGAAGATTCTTAAGTGTGAATCAGGTCCATAGAGAATACTTTCTATCAAGGCGATGCTAGGGTGTTCTGAGCCTCCTGCTAAATTTATATTTGCTCCCTCCTGTTTAACAATTTAGCACCAGTGACCATCCAACAATATAGTATTCATGTGACCATTTTAAATCAAAATCTTGTAAGATAGTAAATCATAGTCACTACTATACAATACAGATGGAATTTAGTGGAAGATATGGCATACCTCCATACCTTCCAATGGGTGTAATATGCTGCTTCGATGATCTGTTTTCCAACAGTCTACTTTGTGGCTATGAAGGGCCAACTGCCATGAGTTTTCAGCATTCTGCCCTTAGGAGACATGGCTCCTGTGAAGGCGCATACTCTGAAGACTCCAACGGCGACAGGTATGTTTTCTTATCCCTTATTGTAACCATCCCCTTCCCGCAACCAAACCCTAACACTCTCCTTAACCCTAAACTTTACCCTCCCCTTTCTGAAGCCTAACCCTAACCATGCTCATCCTGCAGCCAGGCCCAGCAACAGAAATCTTGGGGCCCAATACACGTGTTTTTGGAGGCCCCCATCCTTCCTTAATAGTGTCTGCAGCAGTGGTTTGAAGGGGCCCCACAGAACCTTGGAGCCCATCACAGCTGTCTAGTCCCCCCTGTTGCTGGGCCTGCCTGCAGCCTTACCCTAACCCTAACCAACATCATTCTAGGTGTCTCCAGCATTCTAAGTCCCCCTCCTCACATGTCTAAAGCCTTTTAATATTTATGTCTAGTGCTGTTAAAAAAAAAGTACAAAGCTTTGCTTCTTTTTTCACATGGTGCAGCACTCTGCTTTTTCTCCTTTTTTACATCTGAGTCTATGGTAAACATATAGAACATTAAAGTGTGCTATCACATCAAAAATTACCCACAGGGATCTATTTTTCATAAAACACTGTATTGAGTAGGCAAAGTAACTAGAGAAAACCTTTGTTAGAAAGAGAATCCCACCTTCTCTCTTATTGCAGAAAAGATAAAGATGTAGTGGTCTATTTACTTACCAGTTTGTTCATTTCCTTGTGAAAGAAGCTGCATCAGGCTCATTTATCTTCACTGCGAGCCTGGCAGCTTCATTCACAGTATTTACAAATACTCACCCCTCCTGGGAGGTCCCGCAATGGTCTGCCGGGTCATCGCAGGACTTTTCATTAATTCATGCGCATGCACAGAGACTCCATTGCGAGAAAGTTTCAAGACCCGGCATGAAAAACCCTGCGCATGCCGGGAGTTGGAAATCGACAGTCAGCTGCGTTGCCCAGACAGGTAAGTCCTGTCTTTTTTTTTCTTTTGTTTTGAGTTTTAATAATTTTTATGCTCTATATATGTATTAAAATGTATTTTATTAAGAATAATTTTTTTTGACATATGTATTCCAGCAGTATCCCTATATATACCTCCCTTTTCCTCCCCCTGATAATAAAAAGAGGGGTATATAGGGACATCGCTGGAATACTTACCTCGAAGCTGCCGTTAGTTTTATGTCGGGAGTGAAGTGTAAAACTCCGCTCCGGCATTTTGTAAATATCTTTCACTTCATTTTTATACAATAGTGTCAGTATTTGCTTAATAATTGGCACTATCGCATACAAATTATCTTTAAACAGACCCCATAGACACATATTTTACGTTCAGACACTTTAATTTTAACAAGTCTATACAACATACTGAAGAATCCTTTATTTGAAATTTAGAAGTGTTTCACCAGAATTTAGAGATATTTATCCCCAGAGGTTCTTGAAGACATATTTAATGTCCCCACACAGAAACCGGCTGCATCAGATAACAGTTGTAGCTGGCATCACCTTTTAGCTGAAATGTATTAGATATACAGGGACTACCAAATCCTTTTTTATTGAATAACGCTATGGAAATAGATTTGGTCCTACAGGGCTCCCGTAGGTGCCCTGTATATCCAGTTCGGTTTTGGTGAATCTAGAACTGTGCCACAGAGTGAGGAGCAATAGGGAGAAGATAAAAGTAAGTGAATTTAGAAAAGATTTTTAATAAAAATAAGTTGTTAGTATATTTAGGGCACAAAATGAGGCTGAGCACATATAAGGGGACACAAAATGAGGCTGAGCACATATAAGGGGACACAAAAGAAGGCTGACATATATAAGGTTCACAAAAGGATGCTGAACACATATCAGGTGAACAAAAGGAGGCTGGACACATATAAGGGACACATAACGAGGCTGGACACATATAAGGGACACATAAGGAGGCTGGGCACATATAGAAGGCACAAATGGAGGCTGGACACATATAAGGGACACAAATGGAGACACAACAATTGGCAGAAGTGGATGACTGGTCACATACAAGGGGATGGAAGTAAAAGGCTTGATGCATACCTTTTTTTGGGGGGCGGGGAGAAATTTTTTTTCTGCCCTGGGCTCTGCTAGATCTGGAAACGGCACTGACCAGCACAGCAGAGCGGGGAGGGCGACTTTGTGTCCTGGGTCCCCCCTGCAGCACATGCCCCCCACTTACCACTTTGCGTTGGCCCTGATTTCTCTCAATGCTCTAAGTTTTAGCACAAGTGTTATAAAATAACAAGATTGTATTATAAATCTATCGCCAAGCTAACACCTTGATAATTACAAGCAATACAGCATTATTTATAGTGACATAATGATGAAAGAGAAGTAGATTACCTTGCTAAGAATGATTACTATTGATAGATATGATATATTGGTGTAAGGGTAACCCATACTGAACAAAGCTATGTTGAAATGCAGGTGAGGCACATGTCATCTGTTGCAAACAGTATTAGAGGTAAGATATGATGTTGCCAAATTTAACATGGTTTTCGCAAACGCCAATTACCACAAACTAAATTCTGTATCCAATCCTGTGTAAATGTTTGCATTAATAGGGCCTGATCCAGACGTAATAGGAAATTCTGTACACGGCCTTCGCAGCCAGTGGCAGATTGGGAAAATAAAGTGGCCCTTGAAAAAAATCTCGAGGAGGCCTCCTGTGGGCGGGACCAAATAAACTCTGGGAGGGCTAACTAGAAAGTAGGCGGGGCAATCACAGTTATATTAGTCCCTTAGGGCCTGATCCAGACCTACGCCGATGTGCTATGCTTACTAAAGTACAGCGTATCGGCGTTCACTTACCCCGACACTCCCCCTGTGCGGGCGCATGGCCCCTTCCTTATGCCGGCTGAAGGCTACCCTCCCTGTGCGGGCGCATGGCCCCTTCCTTATGCCGGCTGAAGGCTCCCCTAACTTCGCACAGGAGCGTATGGCCACCTAGCCCGCCCTCCCACCCTCATTAAACTAGTTCCCCCCGCCCACCTACACTAACCTGTACGTAGGGACGCTGGGGGACGTCCCCTCCAGCGTCCCTACGGCGCTGCTACGGACGCAATAAACGTAAGAAGATCGAATTATTAGAAATCTCGAGACTTAAAAAAGATAGTACAAAAATTTACAATCTGAGTGCCTATATTCCCACAGAAATTGAAATGAGAGTACTAAAGAAAGGCCTTAAATTTGCTCCCTCAAAAACTATGGACCCCTTCGACACATATATTAGCTTGCAAAAGTTTATTAGAAAATTGTCGATCAAAAGACACTTTGCCATACAAAAACTTAGGACAGACAAACCACAGGAAGATAATCCTGAAAGCGGTATGTCACAGATAAAAAAGTTTAAGGCAAAATCTACTTTCAATCCCATCTACAATAGAGGATGTTTCATTAATACTTTTAATGAAATTGTGACCAAGGAAATTAAGAATCTGCCAAAAAAGGGTCATCAAAAACGTACCCCTAGTAACATTACTAAAGAAGAGAATGCAGCAGTTAGAAGTTTACAAAATAATGATTCCATTGTGATAAAGTCGGCAGACAAAGGGGGAGGATTGGTAATAATGAACACTGCAGATTATGAGAAAGAAGCCCTACGGCAATTAAACGATGGGTTAACATACAAACGTCTCAAGTCTGATCCTACGAAGCAGTTTCTGGACAAGTATACTATATTAATAGACAACCATTATAAAGCTGGAGCTTTTGATAAAGACATCCTGGCATTTTTAAAAACCACGGCTCCTGTAGTACCAGTTTTTTATCTTTTACCAAAAGTACATAAAGATCTAAATAATCCTCCTGGCAGACCAATAGTTGCTGGCATTAACTCAGTTACAGCTAAATTGTCTGAATTTTTGGATTCTCTGTTACAGCCTAAAGTGGTAGCCACTAAATCATATCTGAAAGACACCTCAGCAGCTATCAAACGCTTTGAGAACAGTAAATGGAATGATAACTGTTATTTAGTAACTGCGGATGTCACCTCCCTCTATACCATCATCAAACATTCGGATGGTATAGAGGGGGTGAAAAAATTCCTCACCCAGGAGACATCCAGCTTAAAAAACTTTATCATAGAAGGTCTCCAGTTTATATTAGATCACAATTATTTCTATTTTAAGGATTCATTCTATATACAGTGTACTGGGACCGCTATGGGCGCTAAAGTAGCACCTAGTTATGCAAACCTCTTCCTCGCGGCATGGGAAGAAGAAATAATAGGAGCCACACAGACATGGACTCCGTATGTCCGGGCTTGGTCCAGATACATCGATGATTTGATCTTTGTATGGGAAGGTCCTAAAGAGGACCTGGAAACCTTCTGTGAATCTTTAAATATTAATAATTTAAATATCAGTCTGAAATTCAATATTAGTCAGACATCAGTTGAGTTTCTGGATCTTACTATTTTTGCAGAAGAAGGTTTCTTACGAGTGAGGAACTATATGAAACCAACAGACTCTAATTCATACATATGCAGAAGTAGTTGTCATCATAAAACCTGGTTAGAAGGAGTCCCGAAGAGCCAATTCCAGCGCATAAGGAGGAATTGTAGTCATATATCCGACTATATTAAACAGGCAGATGTTATGAAACAACACTTTGTGGAAAAAGGATATGATGAAAAAAGAATTAATGCAGTGATAGAAAATGTGTCTAAAATCAACAGAGAGGACCTCTTAGTATCAAAAACAAAAAAACAAAAGAATAAGAACAAACAAACAACTATACATCAAATGTCCTTCATTTCAAAGTTTAATAACCAACATAAAATGTTAGAAAAAATAATTAAGAAAAATTGGCACATTTTAATTCAGGATCCCTTTTTAAAGGATGCTATTACAAAACAACCAACATTCATTTACACTAGGGCTAATAATCTGGCCACAGCACTAACACACAGTGCCTATAATACAATGGAAAAAAAATCCAACATCCTCACTAAAGGGTTTCATAGATGCGGCCTGTGTAATATGTGCCGCATACATACATCACAAGTATCTAAAACACAGGAGTTTTGCTCCACCTACAATAAAAAAACCTTTAAAATCCATCAATTCATCACTTGTCATTCAAAAAATGTCATTTACCTTATTGAGTGTCAATGCGGATATCAATATGTGGGTAGAACTAGCCGCCCACTGAAAACTAGATGGGCGGAACATTTAAACAATATTAAAAAAGGCTTCATGAACCACAGCCTTTCTTCCCATTTTAAAATTCATCATAATTGTTCCCCCGTTTTTATACGTAATGTTATTGGTATAGAAAAAGTAAACCCTAGGTGGAGATACAATGATGGCACTGATACCTTAGCAAGAAAGGAGATGCAGTGGATTTACAAGATGGATACACTGCATCCAAACGGATTAAATATGGATTTTGAAATAAAATGGTTTTTATAAAGAGTTTATAATTATATACCACTTTTATTATTGGATGTTGGTTTTATTTCATTCATTTAAAGGCCTCAGTGCAGTTTTAAAAGCATTCCTTTTTATGAGAATTTATTTTAATTATTTTTATGCATTTTATCTTACTTATTGCAGTTTTTATATGTATTTATTTATGTATCTATTTATGTATTTGAATATTTATGTATTATTCTGCATATTTACAAACAATTTGCACTTGAATGAACGCATTTTTTAGATGAAATTACTGTTAACCAATAAGGACTCTGGAATCCCAAATAGAGCCTATATAACCCCTATGTGGCACTCACATCACTATTAGCCTTGAGAAAGGACTTTTCAGTCCGAAACGCGTTGGCATAGTGCTACATCAGGATCTGAACATTTTATCAGTATTACCACTGACTACTTCTATACAAAGAACAGTTTGATGATCTGGAAAATCATCAATGCCCATTCTGACAATAACTTAACGGTCTTTGTCAATTACATATTGTGAGTATCCTATGTATCAATAAATTTTTTTGCCTTAACATAACGATACTACACTATCTGTGGCTTTCTTTTTCATCTACATCCCTCTGCACGGCGGGAACCCGGGCCCCTAGGTTCAAATCCACCACTGGAGGCACAGCACGGGAGCGAGGCTTTAACGGACAGCCTGCACCCACCGCATCAGAGGAATCAACACCGCTACACGGCAAGGAGCTTCACTTCTTTTTGCACAAGGCTGGACGCATGAAATACATCGCTACAGCACCAGACTACATTGCATGACAGAACTATAAGTGCCGAAGTGCTCTCCTATGATCACAGCCATCAGAACGGACATCTGGGACATAGTTCAGC
This sequence comes from Limnodynastes dumerilii, assembly GCA_011038615.1. Lineage (NCBI taxonomy): Eukaryota > Metazoa > Chordata > Amphibia > Anura > Limnodynastidae > Limnodynastes > Limnodynastes dumerilii. Next base: position 409,672 of record WWET01000777.1, on the reverse strand, counting down.
CATATCTATTTATGGTTGTGCAGATGGTCTGTGACAGTGTTTCGTTTTTTAGCTACCTTGTTTGCCTGCATTAATTCCAGAGCTTTTCATTGTGGCTCACCGTCTGCATTGTACTGTATCTACATTTTCAGCTGATACATTTAGTAACAGTATAGCGCTGAATATTGGACCTCCTCTATACATTTTACATTTAATAGTAACCTTGCGTTCTAATAGAGGTCCATAAAACCGGCTGCTATTCACATAATTTCAGCGCTCCTAAACCCCGGTACACTTTTATCCATCACACACCAAGCATGCATAATATCACACACCATACATGCATAATATCACACACCATGCATAATATCACACACACCATACATGCATAATATCACACACCACACATAATATCACACAAACCATGAATGCATAAAATCACACAATGCATAATATCACACACCATGCATGCATAATATCACACACCATACATGCATAATATCACACACACCATGCATGCATGCATAACACACACACACTTACTTGTTAGCAGAGCTGTGCACACAATACTTACACATACATACATACACACACACACACACACACACACACACACACACACACACCATGCATGCATGATATCACACAATGCATAATATCACAAACACCATACATGCATAATATCACACACCATGCATAATATCACACCATGCATGCATAACACACACTTACTTGTTAGCAGAGCTGTGCACACAATACTTACACATACACACACACTTTTTAGCAGAGCTGTGCAAACAATACTTACACATACACACACACACATTTTTTTAGCAGAGCTGTGCACTTACTTTTTAGCAGAGCTGTACACACTGCAGACACTAAGGTAGACTGGAAGGAGGAAATGGAGGAAGTGGGGGCGGTGCATAGCTGCAGCAGCCAATGAGGGAGTAGCACAATGATCTCAGCTACTCCCTGATTGGTCAATCTGTCAGGCACTGTGGAAATCTTTGAGAATCTCTCTAAGGGACAGCAGGAGATTCATCAGCTGATAGTGTCAACTGGGTTCACCCTCTCCTCGTGCTCTGGGCAGTGACACCCCTCGCACCACCATAGTTACGACCCCGGTGTCCTTTGAAGGACAGAGAGTTGGCCTGGGGCTATCCCGGGCCCCCTCTCTGTCCGGGCCTGGGACACTAGGCCCGGCTGTCCCCCCTGATGGTGGCCCTGTAAGTCAGCACTACTTCTTAGTTCTAGATCTGGCCCTCGATGCCTGGTATAGAGTTGTGCTTATTGTGGAAAACATATATACGCATATGCAATTAACATTTTATGATGAGATATACATTTATCAGGGTTGCCAACACTTTTAAGCTAACCTCCAGGATTTCTGCAAGGGGCGGGGCTTAATGACACAATTTATGCAAATCACATAATTAAGTCCCGCCCATCCCTATTAACTCTAGGGATTACAATAGATATTGATAGCTGGTAGGGCTTGCAGGAGCTTTGCCGGCTGTCCCGGGATACCGGGAGAACTGCCCAAATTTCGGGAGTCTCCCGGATATTCTGAGAGAATCGGCAACACTGACATACATTAGTGTTAAGGCCACTCAGCATCTGTAAAGTATGGCAGGCATAGTTGACTTAGAATTAGGCAGGTACAAGGCATAACTTATAGAAATGTCACAGCTGTGTATTTTTTTTATTAAGCACTGCATGCACACAACCCCAGACCACACTGTAACACCCTGCACCACCCTCTGAACATAAGGTGGGTATATTAAGAATGCTTACTACTTATTATTGTACAAAGTTGCATACAGATGTTTTCTGGGCATGTGCAGTGCTTAAAAACCACTCATGTACACTGAAACCGGTCCATACCAGTTACATAACTTTCATTATCCTTATTATCCTAAAACTTCCAATGACTGGAAAAGTGAAACCATATAAATGTTTCTGAAAAAACTTGCATGAAAGTTATATTTTATTTTTACCTTACAGTTCTCTCTAGCAAACAACATTTTAACAAAAAGCTTTAAGTGAAATTAGCTACAGAGAAGCACTATGGCATTTATGCAAACAGCCATGAGCCTTTTCCCTAATTTCCCCTATTATGTGCTCTTTTCCAGATAAACATTGGCGCTTTTTACTTCTGAATACAGCAATTGAATTACAGACATTAAAAGATAAGCATATGTTTGAAAATATATTTCATGTCACTGCTTAATAACCTGATGTAACCTTCACTGAAAGCTTTCAATGTCATTGGGTTTAATGTCACTAGCCAGTATAATCTACAGGAACATCTGGGAATTTACATATTTTATTATGAAAACCGCTTAGCTACTGTCTAGAGATGTGGAAATGGCTATTTCAGACCCTGGTAATCTTAATGCTCCCTAACAAAAGGTAAATGTTTATACATTTGTGAGCAAAACATATTTTGGATGTGGGACACAACAAAGGACCAATTCTGCTGAGGCTGTTTTGTTCTAAGGTCTACATCAGAATGTTTATTGACAGATTTGCGCCAGTCCTGATATTGTGCAAACAGCAAGAATCCATGTAGTGACAGATCCCAACCTGAACAGAAATAATGGAAGGCCTATATGGGATCCAGAGGTGAAACAGCAGCTCTAGTTTCTGTAGTTACACAACCATAGTAGGAAGTGCACGCTACCAGCACTCCCCGATGTTGGTAGGAAATCTGGACACTTACCTGTCCAGATAGCTACCTTAACTTTTACGACTAGGTCTGCGTCCATACGGCCTATTCGTAACGGGGCTTTTCTCACCCCCTCATTAAATGGCAATCCCCGCCTGTATGGCGGGGATACGGCCTTAGTAAATGAAGGGTCAGCCCCTTCTGCTTACTTAGTTGCAACTTAGTTACGTCTGTCAGTAGGTATGCAATCGGAACATCTGGTGCACACATGCGCAGATGTTCCGAGACAGGAGACTTACGCAAATGATTTGCGTAAGCCCCTGTCGTACCTAGGTCAGGGTCTGGCACCCTGGCTCTACGATTCTTAAGGCAACTGTTATTTACTCGAGGATCTGGAAACAATGAGACTGCTGCTAATGTTTTAAACAGTCCACAAGTCACAATTATTCGCTCTCTCTGTTGCATTGTCATTCATATTATAAGAACAGTCAATGGGAAGTACTGCTTCCTGGTCTCCTGTGTCTGCTTAGTCAAATTGTGATAGTAAAATGAGTGGGAAAAAGAAAAAGCTTTGCAATAAGAAAATGTACAGAACAAGCAGGAAGACAACTTTATTTTTGGTAAACATAAGTGACAACAGTTGACGAGTTCAAATAAAGCTATTATCGCTTCATCCCCATTTTCGCTTTATTCATCCTCATTCACCTTTGTGCAGAAGTTCATGGGAAGGAAAAACACCGTCTTTGCCCCCCCCAACAAAAATCATGGGGGTGCGACTGCCCCCTCTGCCCCCCCCGGTTCCTACACCCCTGTGTTTAGGTGTCTACTTATGAGTGCCATAGGCAACCTTAACTCACCATGCGTATTTTCCCTCAGTGCGTATATTCCCTCTTAAGGAATCACCAGCCCTCCCTCCCAGCCTAATCTACATCCCTTGCCCCACCCACTTTACCTAACTTCCCCTGGAGCCTGCCGTGGCATGCCTCCTCATCTAAAAAACTATGCGTAGTTCATCTACGTGCCTAAGGGCTACGTAGATTGCATAGTCAGACTGACTATGCATGCCCAGTTTCAAAAATTGTTAAATTACACACCTAAAAAGCCTCTGCTTCTTAGGTGTGAATCAGGGCCACTATGATAAAGCAGGACAACCCTTTTCTGCCCAGTGCACCAATTTATTGCCTAGCGATAGCTACCCATGGCACACATTCATACTTTCCTACTAATAATTAGTTTGAAAAAACTCTTGGGACTAGATTTACTAAGCTGTGGGAAAAGAAAAGTAAAGATGTTGCCCCATAGCAACCAATCAGATTCCAGTTCTCACTTTCTAATTACATATTAGAAAATGTCAGCTAGAATCTGATTGGTTGCTATGGGCAACATCGCCACTTTTCCATTCCTGCAGCTTAGTAAATCTGGCCCCTGGAGTATACATTTAAATTGGAATTAACCCTCAGAAATTTGTACAATAGGGAGTTTTCATCAAGAACCCCAGACACATTAAATATTCAGCATCTCATTATATGATCAAATGTGTGTATAAAAGGTTTGAAAGATACTAATAACATACTAAAATAAATCTCTTATTTGTTTAGATTATATTACAGAAGTCGTATTTAGCTATGAATTAGTATACATCAAATTATAATAATAATAATAATAATAATAATAATATTTATTCTATA
>WWET01000777.1:390351-404438 GCA_011038615.1 Limnodynastes dumerilii | reverse complement strand
TTTACAGCATTAGGAATCGTCACGCCTGGGACCGGGGTAGGAACAGCACGTCTTCTCTGGCGGTTCTTCAGGATCGGGTAGGAACCTTTGGGTTGGGGGCGGGCCTGGGTTTTGTTTGTAATTCACAGGGCGCCGGCGCACCACCCGTTACACTGGGAATGCACAGTGCAAAAGAACAAAGAAATACATTACAGCAATGGGTATATATTCAGGCCTGAATCATATATGGAGTCTGTAATGCCACAATGTCCAAGCACTAGTAACTACCCAAAAGTTGCATTGAAACTGCCAACCTCATGCACCGCCACCCAAAATATTGTATAAACCTACTTCAGGGCACAGAGCTTTCACTTGTCCACTTAAAGCTCCAGAACCTTATTAACTCCAAATGAACTCAAAGTAAATACACATGTACATATGACCTCTTTGCACTGACATATTAATATTCCACATGGCTTGTAACAGGGTCTTAGCTGACATTGATATTGGTCTCTAAGTTGCTCTATAAGCACCTCTGAAATGTTCTCCTAGGACTGGATCCAAAATTAAGTAAGTGCTTGAAATTAGTTACTCCTGGGCTAAACCATGTTGATTTCAGGGGGAGTCAAGTTAATTGTATTCTTTGCATGCAGGGATATATCTTTGAATTGCTTACTGCACACAGATACTGACCAGCTTTACTATCACACTGTTATTTAGACTTGGGATAGGAAACATCACCTCTCAACTCTAATACCGTTTGCAAAAGATGAAATATGACTCCCCTGCAATCATCATGGTTTAGCCCAGGAGTAACTCATTTCAAGCACTTACTTAAGTCTGGATCCAGCCCCTAGTTATCTGTTGCTTCTTTTGTGTTCTTCCTATGACAACTTCCAGCATTTAGGAACTTAGCTCTTCTGTAATTCGAGAAACTTGAAGGCTGTTCCCAAGACATCAACAGGAGTAAAAGTGATCGTACTTTAGTACAAATAGATTTCCTTCTTCTTCTGGTAAAAAAAAAATGAGAGAACATGTTCCTGTTCCTGACCTCTACTCTGAAGCCAGGTCCTCACTGCATCCTAAAAACCATGCGGCATGGGAAGGCCCTTCCCCTTGCATACATGGACATAGGATTGGACGATCCTAACTTAAAACTTTTACATGGGGACAGTAGAGAAGCTAAGAGCTGAAACACAAAGGGCCTGATCCAGCGCTACGAAAATTCGCACGACGGGCGAATGCGAACGTACGCTCGGCTCACCCTGAATACACGCTGCAACATGATCTATCATCGTAAAGACAGATGTGTAATGCAAGAGTGTTGTGTACATTTAAAATCTGCATCCAAGTAATATTACAGGATAAAAAATGAGTAACTGTAATAAAGAAGGTGAAGGTATTAAACTGCCCATGTGTGATGTGTGCTATCCTGTTACCTTTAATTTGAGTTTAATTTGCCTCATGTTAAATTTATTAACCCTCTGCTTGCCTACAAACAAAATAAATTCCAGTGTGCGCAGTTCCATCAATCTTCTGTTCCATAATATAGTGGTCAGATTTCATAGCTTAGCTTTTGTGCTATACATCCTAAAATCACATCAACAAGTGATGATGAGTCAAGTTAATACCAGAAAGCCAACAGTATTTTGTAGCAAAAAAAAGTCCACTATTTGTTGAAAACAAAGGCAATCTGTAAAACATTGTAATTTAAGATTTATAGACTTACCTAAAATTCTAAAGTAATTGAATTTTAAAACTTCAGTACATTCTTGAAGAATTAACTAGCATACATAGGATAAGTATAGATGGCAACACTGGCAGAGCTGATTGAGTGCACATGCAGGTATACAGAACCCTGGAATAATTAAGAGATCAAAACTAATTATAGCCAAATTCATAAATTACAGGGACTGGGAGCTTATTTAGCAAACAGCTGGTCAGTGAAAGATAGGATTCATTCATTCATTCAAAGATATTCAAATTCTTCAAAATTCAAAAACTAGATTAAAAAGGACACTGATATTAGAAAGACTAACAGGGTAACATAACAGAGTTTATCAAACATACTGTATGAATACAACAGACAAACACAAAGCTGAAACTCCTATGACGTAAGGACAGGATTAGACTAATTTAGCTCATTTACATTAATAGTGTGTTCCTGCAAATTAAGCCAATATAGACCTGAATATTTGTGCAAGTAAGCACAGAACATTTGCTACAGGGAAAGATTAAGTTCAGGATAATGATAAGACTTTACAGCTATATGAGACCATTTGAGTGGTTTTTAGGCCTTATACTCCTTTATAAGGTTGGGGTTAAGGAAAATAAGTGACAGTAGGTGTGAGTTCCACACCTTTCTTGATTTCAATGGAAATGATGATTCCAATATTTGTAATGTCCAATGTTAATAATGTACACAGTGCGATAATGTAATGTATATGGGAAGCTCCAAATTACTTATTTAAAAGGACTGTCACCACAGGAAGTGATGCATTCCAAGATATGGGGCTATATCAACATCTAATATTCCGCAAGCTGCTTGCATAATTATAGATTTTTTAATATATTTTTTTACTTTCTTGTATTTTACAAATGAAATTTTTACGTAATCTACGTATGGTTTCGTTTCATAGATTGCGTATATGCAGTCTTAAAAACCGCATATACGCAATCTACGCAATAAAACCATACATAGATTGAGTAAAATAGTTACTACGTATGCGTAGTAGCTATTATCAGTTAATTAAGGACGTATGTGCAATATGTCCGGGGCTGTGAATCTGGCCCTGGATTCAGCCCATAATGTGTAACCAACATTTTTGTTATAAGTAACTGTGGACCAATGCCGAATATGTATCTGGATGCCACGGTGGGGAAAAGACTGAAACTGAATTAGGCTTGACTGTTACATGATCTTATACAAAGCCTTTGTGTATGGATTCATGGCAATTCTTATGTACATGTCTGCATCACTCATAATAGATTCTTTACATTTGCTGGGTATTTCCAAATGCAGGATGTTTTCTTTGCTCGTTTCAGTCTATAATAAACCCCATGTCAGCTAAGCAATTACATGTCAACTGCAAGACATTCACAAGTTTGACAATAAAATAGTCACTGCTGAACAGTACAATAAATAGACATATACTATATCAATAAGGGTAATACGACGTCTGTTATTTGGTTGATATCGTAACACCGCCCACCCCCATAGTCAAATCAACATAGTCATAGGGCTAAATTTGCTAAGCTGCGGAAAAGGATAAATGAAGATGTTGCCCATAGCCACCAATCAGATTCTAGATGACATTCTCTAGTATGTAATAGAAAAGTGAGAGCTAGAATCTTATTGGTTGCTATGGTCATCATCTCCACTTTACCTTTTTCGCAGTTTAGTAGCCCATAGTGTGTTAATCCAGGTTTAGTTTTCTCCTGAAATAATGGTTATATACCACCAAATAGTAAATAGAGAGGAAGCCTGAGAAAAGAGAGAGAGAGAAGAAAACAAAGAGTGAAGGAACAGACAGGAAATAGTGGGGGACAGAGCTGTAGCAAGAAAGTTTAGTGCCAGGGGAAAAAAGGAAAAATTGTGCCCCCTGACCAAACCAGTTTTACCTTAAATATTAACTTTCTGGTGCCCCCTCAGCTTTGCACCCTGGAGTATTAAACCCCCTCAGTTATGGCCCTGGTGGGGGACACCAAATAAAAGGTGAGCAGAAAAAGGGAGCAGAAAGGACAGAGTCAAGAAATTTGTATTTAATATAACATTTGTGGATTGTCCTGTTTATCAGAAAAAATCTCAACTACACACAGCTGGGGCAGAAATGTAAATTTATTTTAGGAAACTTATTCTATCACTTATCTTGTTCTAGAGATGCGTATTTTCACAATGCCTTTAATATGAGGAAAAACAATTAAACATGAATTCCTGAAAACATCCTCTGCTGTCATATCTTATCTAAATCGATTTTTATTAATTTTAATCCATTAACCAAATGTGATTATCTTCTGCAAGTTCTGGCCTAATATAGTCCTGGGTGTGGGTCCCTGTCGAGGACAACCCTATTTCGATAGCGCCGTTCTCTCTTAGCCAGTTTTGAAGTGGCTGGGAAAACGATTGCTTCTGCCTTGAAGAGGAATAGCAGTCGATCCCTGGAGCACTGAACACGGTGCTTCGAAAGGTAAGTGAGGATTCTAACCCCAACCCTCTCCTTAATCCTTACCCTAACCCACTCCTTCTATTAGCATAACCCTAACCCTCCCTTCCCTGCAGCCTACACCTAAGTCTATCTTCCCCACAGCCTGACCCTAACCCCCCCTTCCCTGCAGCCTAATCCTACGTCTCCCTTCCCACGTAGATTAAATATAGTTATGTTAACGTTCCAAAGAAACAACCTTTAAATAAGATGTAAGTTTCAATTCCTTCTAAAAAACCTACAAACAGGAGATACCTTTAGATGATATGGATAATACTTAATTAATGTCATCTTTAAAAATTTGCCAAATATGTTTGTATAATCTTATTATCTTATCTTAGTCATTGTCTCTTTCATTATTAGGAAACATTAAATTCTAAACCTATAACCACCCTCCACTATCCTGCACCCAAAGTATTGAGGTCATATTTTCCAGATCTCTATTTTACATTTAGTCACAATGATGTTATTAAAAAAAAGGTAATCACCAGAATATCTCACTACACATGCTTTGTGTCATCCTTTACTGTTAGATTGTGTATTGCTCCAATGAAATACATTTTTAAAAATGTCTTTTGAGACTATTCAGTCATGTTTAAAACTTCCGCCACATATGTTTACAAATGCAAACAAGTTGTGCACGCTTTGCGTACTTAAATCCTGCGTAAATCCGCGAACCTTAAATAAATAATTTTCCAGTCGCAAGTTGTATTCCAAGGTAGAAAGAAGTATCTTTACTCCAAGAATAACAGCAAAAATACAGCCAAGATACAGGATACCAAACCAACTGCGCAGGAGCAGATCCGTCCAAGATTTCTGTACAAAACCCTCTAACTATAGCATGGTACAGCATTAGCTTATATTTATTTTACAGACAAAAGGTTAATGACATCATGACCGGTTGCCATTGATTGGTTGATTTTCAATCCTTGGTCCTTCATTGGTCAATTCTGGAGTCTTTGTTCAAGTCCGGAGGTCTTATTAACATACTTTATTACCCTAGCTATCTAAACTCATTTCATACCAATATCTAGTAATAGTAATAAGTTGCGATCACAACATAATATTCATCAATATTTGCAAATATATAGAGCTACACAACAGTAATAAACATGATTATATAAACACAACGTTGTGCAATAATGTGCAAGTTAAGAGCGTACCAGACAGTCGGCTTTTTCGCTATTTAACCGCAGTAGTCTGCCTTATCGGTAATACTTACTCCCTGATAAAGTCCAAGGGCTGATCCCGGACGAAACGCGTTGGGGTGACCTACCTGAGCGGTGCTCATGCTGCATTTATTTACTACAGATAAGCCTGTATTCATTTGAATTGATGTACGCATATTATATTTATTGTATGGAATGAATGTATTTTTTTAACCTATTACACTATATTCCTGATTTCTGCTTCCCTATGGTCTCCACTATACTGATCTACTACCCACAGTCCCTCTCCTGGATGTGATTCTACAAAGAGGACTTTTATCCTAAAGACATCATTGATACGCCTTAAATTGAAAGACGTCTGGCACGCTCTTAACTTGCACATTATTGTACAACGTTGTGGATATCAAGCACCTGCAATTTATATTTATAATCACGTTTATTGATATTGTATGAACTATTAGGCACCTGCTGCTGCACTATTTTCCTCAATCTTCTACCGTTGGAAACATATAGACATTTAAAGGAAGGCTGCCCTTTCTTTCGGGTTTTGTTTCACATTTGATCGTATTTCTATCCACATTTATATTCATATTTGTATTTATTTTATTTTATTTATTTATTGTACTTATTATATTCAGTATCTTTCTCTTGGTATTACGGTTTAAGCGCCACGTTCTGATTTATTATCTTTTTACCACATGATTATATAAACATTTACAGATGTCACTCGATGATAAATTGCAGTTTAAATCTCCTACAGACATATATTGCTTATAATACATTGGAATACTGCTGTTTTTACCAGCATACAGAAAATACATACAGAAACAGTGTAACATAATGAATAAAAATACAAATCCAAAAGCCTGCGAAGATATGCTCGTGCATGCGTGTGAATAGACACGCGTTCGCATCCACATGCACCCGGTCAGTGAATAAATGGGCGTGTGCGTATAGTCATGCTCTATTTCGGATTCTTTGTCTATGCAATAATTGATGTACATATTCCTATTATTAACATGGATTTTATGATTGATTTGTGGAATTCTGCTACAAAATGTATACCTTAGTAATGGAAAGCTTTCAGGTGTTGATTTAATCAAAGAGAGGCTGGTTTACTCTTGTCACAGGAGACAATGGGCCGGATCCACGATCGGGCGTTGCCGTAGCTACGCCGGGCAACATCTGCCCGGAGCATGCGCAGATCGGCATTTAAGTCAATCTTACGCTGCTGGCTGGCGTCTTAACGCCAACCAGTGTAGGTCTGGATCAGGCCCATCATGTATAACAAGATATGTTGGCAAAGCTCTTGTATAATATTTTAAGGACATTGGGCTGGATTCAGACTTAAGTAATACTTGAAATTAGTTACTCCTGGGCTAAACCATGTTGATTGCAGGGGAGTCATATTTCATCTGTTGCAAAGAGTATGAGTTGAGAGGTGATGTTTCCTATCCCAAGTTTAAATAACAGTGTGATAGTAAAGCTCAAAATTCAAAGATATATCCCTGCATGCAAAGAATACAATTAACTTGACTCCTCCTGAAATCAACATGGTTTAGCCCAGGAGTACGGTAACTAAGTTCAAGCACTTACTTAAGTCTGGATCCAGCCCATTATTTCATGGTAAAGTACAGATTTAGCTTATTTATGCTGAAAGACTGGACACCCCATGTATGTAGTCATTTGGGTCAGTGATTTAGTGAATTCTTTACTGTGGTGCTGTGATACAGTCAACATGTGTATCTTTAACAGACATCGGATGCCCATACTTAAGTGGCCATAAAACTTTTAGCATTCATATAAATCCAACAAACCATTAAATACAGAGAAACTGCTCTCTCAGACTGTTTATTTGCACTCCCTCTTTATTTCTCCTACCATGGTTTCATGTGATGTTTGGAATTTATAGTCTGTGACCTTTTAATGAAATCAATAAAGGTCAAATGCAAATACTGACCTTTAGTCCACTGAAATACTATGTGTTGTTAAACATTTATAGAAAATAATCCCTCGGTATTAAATAATAAATACTATATTTTTCTCCACAGAATATTTCTAAATAGACAAATGAACTGGAATATGAATATTCATTGAGCCCTTCCAGATGGTTCATGCTCAGTGGTGCAAGTAGCTCTTATACATGTGTCCATGTGGCGGCATATTTTAAGGGTGTTATAATCAGAGTTAGACTGCAATGTGTCACACTTTTGGTAACACTATCGTTACCATGTGTTTCCTATTCTCAGGCCACGCCTTTCTCCTTTGTTCCAGTATTTAATCTGTTATAAAACAAGAATAGATACGTTGGCAAAAAATAATTTGGTATAGGAAAGTAGCTGATCTAGAGTTTCACCACTAAAAGGAGAGACATTTTTAGGAAAAAAATGTTTTGAATAGGAGAAAAAGGAGCATGCCCCATGTCTCTTGTCCCTAGGTATAAATTATAATCAGGCTACATTAGTGACTGGAGAGTACATTGCAGCTTTTCTTGTTAAACTTAGCAACAGTTTAGTATATTCTGCTATACTCTGGGATGTGCAAGGAAATCCACTCAAAAATACATACGGCATGAAGTCAAGATCACGGGTGAGACTTGAACTCGTGACTTCAGAAATATGAAGTCCATTAAAAAATAAATGATTAAATAACCTACCTTGCTGGAATGCTGGAATGCAGTATACATATACTGTAGTTAGAAAAATGTGTCTTGTAACAATAAAGAGGAACATGAAAGTTATTCTACTACATGATAACTTTAAATAATTTGGAAATTTAATTGACAACATCTATTAACAGAGGACACTGCAATTCCCTCACTTCCAAGTTGTGCTGTGTCTGCAGTAGGATCACCAAACTGAGGGCCTCATTTACTAAAGATTTTGATAAAACCGACCAAAGTTTTGGGACTTTCACCGAGAATATGACATCGTCGTATTCACTAAAGTCAACGACCCGGGACTTTAGCCTTTAGTAAAATCGACATGGCAAACATCGCAGACAAAAAATTGTCCAGATGTTTGCCATGTCAAACATAGCCCAGACTGGATTCACTAAAGTCGATTTTATTAAATCGCCTCTAGTGCAGTCTATAAGGGCTGAAAAAGAAATCACTTCCTGTGTGTGTCGTGTTCATAGAATGCGACACACACTTTAGCTGAAAAACACATGTCAATAGCTTTGACATGTGTTTTTCTTTATGTAAAAATGGTGTGCTTCATCATTCTATCCCTTATCATGCAGACACATATAGCACTATAAGGCAAAGCATGGCCATGTGTTTGTGGCCATGCTGAGCCTTATAGTACTATAAGCGTCAGCCTGACAAGGGGTAAAATGATGCCATGTATTGTTAACCCTTTTAAACCTTACTCAAAATAAGCATTACTAATGCACATAAGTAACTAATAAAATTCTAAACATTAAAACAATGTGTCTAATGTGTCCGTGTGTTTATTTAAACTCTAATGGCGGCCACCATGTAGTTACTAATCCTAAGAATAATGTTTAGTGTACATGTGTGTATAAAATATATAAAAGTATCGACTCACTGTTTTGCCATAACCTGTCTTGTGATAAGTTGCATGTAGTTATTGTCGTGTGGTAATCTGTTCTTGAAATGTTGATTGCAGATATTCTCCTGTTGCTTGCAGATGCTGATCATCTTGCTTGGAGCTGATGTTATGTTGCTTCAAGGTGGTCCTCGGTTTCCTCCAGATCTTTACACAACATACTCCTGCTTGCAGTTCTGGGGTCCCGCTGCTAATGACCGTTCGGCCACTAGAGGTCCCCCTTTTATACTGACGTGATGTCAGAGACACTAGAGGCAAGTCATCCCAAGACAGATGACAGCAAGATTAGTAACTACATGGTGGACACCATTAAATAAACACATTAGACACATTGTTATAATGTTTAGAATTGCATTAGTTACATGTACATTAGTAATGTTTATTTTGGGTAAGGTTTAAAAGGGTTAACATTACACATTACACATTACACGGCATCATTTCACCCCTTGTCAGGCTGACGCTTATAGTACTATAAGGCTCAGCATTGCCACAAACACATGGCCATGCTTTGCCTTATAGTAGTATATGCGTCTGCATGATAAGGGATAGAAAGATGTCTGCTGATTTTGAAATGGACAATCGCCATGCTTTTATACATAAAAGCATGGCAATTTGCACATTTCAAAATCGAACATCGATGGCGATTATTAATCGCCAGACAAAAGCGCTACTATTTTAGTAAATGAGGCTCTGAGAGAGCTGATCTGAAGCTACTAGCAATATCTCTGTCATGACAATTTTTTTAACCAGCAGCTTTGCAACACACTGCTTGTTATATTTTGCAGTTTACATTATTGAATGACAAATAGTTAAAGTGGCATTTTATTTAGATCAGCAGGTTTAAAAGCAATAGCTTTTCTGTACTTTTCTATTAAAATGCCATACTACATTTCTGCTAAAAAAATATTCATATTAAGTAGTTTGGTAATCAGACATTTTGCAGTGTAGAAGAACCAGCATTTTCTGCTTCTCTTGTTCTTTCATAGTCAAGTTCCTCTGTTTTAAAACTTGGTATAGTATCTTTTGGTTGAGGAGACAGCATGGTTGCATAAAATGTAAATACTTTCCATAGCAGTTTCCAAGATGTTGCATTAAATATATAAATATACATTTGTATCAGTGGGAATCTGCAGGAGTGCCGACGGACCCGTTGCACCCACCGCAGACACCACCGGAGAGGCGAGTAACCTTAAGGTTATGGGGAGGGTTAGGATTAGTCCCTGGGGAAGGGAAGTTAGGGTTAGGGCCATGGAAGGGCCGCGGGCAAGGGAGAGTAAGGGTCGGGCTGCGGGGAAGGGAGACTTAGGGTTAGGCTGCGGGGAAGGGAGGGTTAGGGTCAGGCTGCGGGGAAGGGGGGTTAGGATCATAAAAAGGGGAGTGTTAGGGTAAGGATTAGGGAAAGGGTTGGGGATAGATTTTTTACTAACCTTTCGGAGCACCATGTTCGGTGCTCGGGGAAAGTAAATGGAGGGTTAAAATTTAACATGAGTACCAGATAAACTCCCTGGTGTGCATGGCACCATACCTCGTCACTCACCTCCTGTGCATCCATTGGTTGCTTGTTGGGGGGAGGAGTTGCTCACAGGGCAGGTTCTTAAGGCAGCTCCTCCCTGCAGACTGCCTCATTTAATTTTGAATTTCCCCTCCCGGTCCCGCCCTTGCTTTTTACCTGCAGAAAGCAGGTTGGCATCTTAGAGAGTTTATCTCATTAGCATACTTCTTTAATTGTTTGTTTAAGGCACTTGTTTTTCCTGATTTGACTCAGCTGTGGAATTTGGCCGGCTTTGAGTCCCTGCTGTTGAATTTGTCCGGCTTTCTTACAGGTTCATCTCAGTTGGCGGACTTTTGTGTGCACACCATAATGTCGGTGCAGTGCCAGTTTTGTTTGGAAGATTGCGCTCCAGGTGGGGTACATATTTGTTATTCATATTTTGATGTTTTGCACTAATGTTATTATTATGTTTGAAACTTTATGTAACCTGCTTTCTTTTGCCCCAATCAATTCTTATGTCTCATAATTATTTGATTTGTTTGATCCTTTAGATCCTAAATTTAAATATCTATTAAATTGATTTAGTCCCACAACTATGTCTCAGTCTTGTTATTTTCTTAGCTGTGGGGTATGAGTGTCATGCATCAAACATGGGAAGTTTATCGATTACTTTGCCTCTTCGAGATAGGGCTGTTCTCAGTGGGGACCCACACCCATTTATACCCATTTATATACTAATATACAAAGGAACCCCCCACAATACTTCGACCAAGGGATGATTCTGGATACCTCTTGTACCTACTCCGACAACTCAGGCACATAACACAACACATAGAACATAAGTTATAAAATAAGCCACTTGAGTGTATGTATAAATGGGTAATAAATTAAAGAGGTAGCAGGAAATAACTGTATTAAGAAATCCCAATATCTAATAAATACATAAACAACAATAAAAGAATGGTTCACATACATATAGTTAAATATATTGTTAAAACACCTATATTTTAAAAAATATGCAATCACAGGACCTGATCAACCAACAGTCTGCAACCTAGGGTGCAGGGCTTTAGGTGGACTCATCAGGACTTGAAACAGGCTGCAGCATTACGCCGCCACTTTTTACCTAAAATACTCCGGGCGGTCTTTAAAGACCGCCCGGGGGCGGTTGTAAAAGCCGCCCCGGAGGCAATCTACGTATTGAAATGGTACGTAGATTGCGCAATAGGCCCTTTACTACAGATAAGCGCCTAAGAAGCGACTGCTTTGCTGATGATGAGGTGTTACACTCTGTATTTCTACTGACTCATAGAGCCCTGTTCTTTCTACCTGCACCTGTGGTACTCAGTACCTACTACCCACGATATCACTACTGGCTCACAGAGCCCTGCTATTCCTACCTTACCCTACCCACGGCACGCTGTGCCTCTGCAAACTGACCTTACCTAGGTACATGGTACCAGCCCTGTCTACCCTTAACAACGGCGCACTGTGTCTCTGCCTTTCCCTCCGGTACATAGTACCATACCCTGCTATACTTTCCCTTGGTACCTTGTACCTTCAATCAATCTTGTTACCGCTTGCTTGTATGTACCCTCCTGTCTAGTGGGATTTCCCACTTCTGTATATACTCCTGCCTGTGTCCTTCACTGTCTACACTGGGGTGTCTGTTTATTTATTTTTCCATGCACTGGAACTCCAGGGGTAGCAACCTACTTCTTGGGGCACAGCAAAGTCCATCCCCACCATCAGGGGCTCTGGCAAAGTCCACCTGAAGGTAGCATTCGCATCCTGGAGCTCCAGTGCACCACATTATAACAGGAGGACGCCAATTCCAGTCTGATGTTGTCAATCTTGTACTTAAAGTACAATGCAAGATCTTGAGCACTGATAGTAGATGGTGGATTTTGCACAGGAGGGCTCAGTAGGGAGTTAAATGTGCGAAAAAGGCATTTGGGGTTAGAGGCCTGAGTAGAAATGAGAGATTGAAAGTAGGATTGTTTGGCTTTGTCCAGAGCATTTCTATAAGTGTGATAAGTGTTCGTGTAAGTTAAGAAGTCATGGGAAGAATGGGATATCCGCCAGCGACGTTCTGCTTTGTGGGAGAGTCTTTTAAGATTGTGTGTGTCGTTAGTTTGCCATGGCTGACACCATGCAAAAGGGGTAGAAGTAGCGACTTGATCAAGTGCAGCTGCTAGGGATTGGTTAAGGTGAGATACTGCCAAATCAGGAGAGTGGAAGTTATGAATTGGAGACAGTAGTTGTTCGACCAATTGAGAAAGTTGGTTGATATTAATAGCATTAAGATTTCTGCGGGTAAGTGAAGGTTTGATAGAGTAAGACAGCAAAGAGGTAGAACTAGTGGGAGACAGTTTGCAGGTGATAAGGTGATGGTCTGACAGAGGGTGAGGGGCATTAGTAAGATCAGAGACTGAGCATAGTTTAGAGAACACCAGATCAATGCAATTGCCATCCTTATGAGTTGATATGTATATGTATATGTGTGTATATATATATATATATATATATATATAAATTAGTCCAAAAGAGAAAGCACTCCTTGGGTCTTTGAAACAAGTTATAGAGCCATTACAGTAGAATTTATTCAGCAAGCACCAACCATAGCGCTAGAATTAAAAGTTGCACCAACGTTTCAATCACATTCAAATGATTTTCATCAGGGTAACCACATTAACAGAAAAAAGCTTTCAATAGTCGGCAACCCTGGATTAGAGATGAGCGATTTGAATGCCGTGAAACCCAACTGATCAGAATATTGGGGTTCTTTGTCAAACCGAGCCATGCCTCAGTTCCTCCCACCAAATTCGGATCTGTAATTGAGGCAAAACAACATTTTCACAAAAAATTAAGATCTTCCGAGCCTTGCACTTTATGCATCTTGGGCCTGATCCAGACTTAGTTAAGTGCTTGAACTTAGTTACTCCTGGGCTAAACCATGTTGATTGCAGGGGAGTCATATTTCATCTGTTGCAAACAGTATTAGAGTTAAGAGGTGACTTTTCCTATCCCAAGTCTAAATAACAGTGTGATAGTAAAGCTGGTCAGTATCTGTGTGCAGTAAGCAATTCAAAGATATATCCCTGCATGCTAAGAATACAATTAACTTGACTCACCCTAAAATCAACTTGGTTTAACCCAGGAGTAACTAAGTTCAAGCACTTAACTAGGTCTGGATCAGGCCCCTTGTCTCTGACAGGAAGTATCACAAGACTGTGATCAGCCATTCACGGAGGGCTGAACATAGAGGAGCTTGTGGAGGCTCATTTTTTTGAATGAAGTCCTGCGCATGCACAGAGACTCCATTGCGGGACTTAGAAAATTTCAAGTCCCGGCATGAAAAACACTGCGCATGCAGTGGTCTCCCCATATATATATCCCCCTTTTCCTTCTCCTAATAACAGATATTAGGGGGAGGAAAAGAGGGGTATATGGGGACATCACTGGACCATTTACCCCCTAAGCCCGGCATTAGTTTTACGGCAGGAACGGAGTATAAATTTCCGCTCTGACATTTTATAAATACTTTTCATTTTATATGATAGAGACAGTTTTCACTTCAGTTATGCAGTTATGTGTATGTGTGTGTGTGTGTGTGTGAGAGAGAGAGAGAGAGAGAGAGAGAGAGAGAGAGAGAGAGAGAGAAGGAGGTTGT
>WWET01000777.1:361850-380158 GCA_011038615.1 Limnodynastes dumerilii | reverse complement strand
ATTACTTATACTTGTGTATCTTTGAAGCATACTTAGTTGTACACTTGAAATCATAAGTATATTTTAAACTTAAAAATGTAAAAGTAAATTTAAAAGAAAATAAAATTTCCTATATATTACAATACAGTGTATTCCACTTATACAATAATCTATATTTTTCCCTAAATATAGTAGAGCAAGCACATTGTGTATAAATACATCATTATCTCTCTGTTATACTCATTGCTATGAATGCATAGTATTTTCCTGCATTCATTTATCAGTTCCCTCTACAGTTTGTTGTAGTGAGAATATTCAGTCACAAATTAAATACGCCATGCATGTTCTATGCAATTTTTCTGAGAAGAACTTTCAAAAGTAATTATAAGGTTAATTAAGAAAAATAATTGAATTCACTTATGTTGGAAATGTGATTTGCTTGAGCATGTAGCCTCCATTATATTAACCATAATCCGAATTATAAAAAAAAGGTATGTATAATATTTGGTTATGAAAATAAATATTGCAGAGATCATTTGAGAAACTCTGTGCAATTATCTGAATCCAATACAATAATTATTTGTTGATTTTAAACCATCTAAATCAAGAGTAACCACTGAGAAGCTAAAGGATTTCACATTGTGTAAAACAAATAATTGGGTCAAATGCACAATACATGTGTATATTAATCATGATGAAGAAGTTTTTTTTCCTCTATTTTTTTTAATTCTACTTAATCTTTTTAAATAATCAACTTTAAAATCTGTTAAACCACCTACACGAATATTCTTAACATTTAATTGGCTATATTAATCATGTAACTAGGCCATCAAGTTCATGTTTTACATTGTTTTATTATTTATTGATTATGTGATATGTAAGAGATATATATAAATATTTGTTTGTAAGAATAATTAGTATTTTACTAATATTTGTGTTGTTATTAATTTTTTTTAGTATAACAAAAATTAACAAAAAAAATAAAATAATTACAGGATGCTACAGGTACTCTTTCCATTGGACAACTTTAGTATCTAGGTGTAGTATTTTTACCCATATGGGACTACAGAGTAAAGGCACGTTTGCTTTGGTTGTGATCCAAATCAACAGCAACAAGTGTCATTCTGTGCTATCCTTAATAAAAATGTTTTAATAAAGAAAAAAACATTTGTGTATTTGACATTTAACAATAAGGCAAAGTTAATCTAGTGCAGTGACTGACCAAGGACAAATAATTCTAGATAGCAAATGATAACAACTTTTATATTATGTTTGGGACATCTTTGATACTTCTAAGTGTGAGCTCTAATTGGATACCACATTCTTGCATTACCAGCTGTTGGCTATACCATACATGACCCAAATGGTTGTTTGCTTGAGACTTAAGTTCATAAAATTAGATAACAAAAATAACACTTCTGCAAAGTTCCAAACCACCAGGCAGAGACACTAAAACAATAATACAAAAATCTATAGTGTATATATGTAGACAGAAATACAGACAACTTATCAATGAATGCAATAGAGCAGAGATTACTGTATTGGAATGTATTGCATGACAAACAGTATTTTTGCTATTAATGCCAATATTCTGAGCTGTTTATTGGCAGGTAAACCCAGTATGGATTCCCTTCTTAAACTAAAGTAGAAATCCCTATCCCTAGACAGCACTGATTCTCATCTTAATCTGTAGTCATGGTGAACTGCATACTACAATAAACCCTGCTCCATCTGTAGGTGAGAGTTCTAACTTTACTATAAAAGCACACTAGACTAATGCGTAATGCATAATGAATGTAGGTAGGCTGAAATATTATTAGGAGTCTATTCAAATACAAAGAACTAAAAATATAGATAGATGCAAATAAAGCAAACAGATTCAAATTAAGGTTACAAAAACACAAAACAGAGCATGCCCTGTCATTTGCTTATACTTTCAAAGACATTCTAAGCAGTTTATTTATTTTATATTAAGTTTTAAATTATAGTCTTGAAAGGTTTTGTAAGGTATAAAATTAATATGTAGTTTTTCTGCGTATCTGTCGTTATTTTATCTCTAACTTGACAGTATTTTACATTTGTGCAATTTTTCTTCTACACGTTGTGTTATATTTTTATTATTTGTTATATAATTGTGAAAGCCTCAATCTATAGCCTCTTATAGTTTATAGAACAAACAACAAATAATACTGGTAGACTGAAGTAAGTAATTTCCAAGTACACTACTTCTGTATCAAATCCAGCTTCTAGGCAAAAAGAATAACTACCTCTATTAAATTTACCTCCATTAGGTGTTTGGATGATAATGAGTTCTCGGAAATAACTATTCAAGCATAATGTAAAACTATTAGAATAAGATTATTATTATTATTATTATTATTATTATTATTATTATTATTATATTATTACAGAGCCTAGATAAAAACAAAAGTTTGCTTACACTACAAAAAAACCTATAAAAAATAGACAAAATATAATAACTATTGTCTAAGCATTATATAATATAAAAATATTTCTTTCCATGTGAGCTTCACCACCTCTCCTGGTGAAGTCCCCTTGTGATGAAATGCGTCAGCTAATTGCTCATACAAATACATGCCAGGACACAGAAAGTATTTATCTGGTGGGTCCTTAGTTGCAAGTGTTTTAGTACGATTATTACTTTTATCATACTTGCTTAATTAAGGATTTTATATTATGAAAGCCTTTATACTTGAAAAAAGGTTTGTCTATTTTTAAAATAATGTGCATAAACTAGTAGTAATAATAATAATAATAATAATAATAATAATAATAATAATAATCATAATCATAATAATTAATATTATATTGGTGAGTAACATAAAATACAATTTGTTAGCCACATGATCTTGTATGATTTGATTTTGTGTGTCAAAACTAGTTAAGATGACTGAGTATAAAGTATACATTAGTATACATTATTTAAATGTGTTGTGTCCATATGTGTGAGTGGGTTCATGGTTGGTAATGTCCTACTTAACCAGAAACATCATAGAACACTATGTATGTCTAATAGTGTTCTAGAGAAAGGGCAATACAGATTTTCCAAAGTGTTCCACAAAATTTTCACCTAGTCTTTTATTTAGTCCTAAATTTTTATTTTATCTCTTAATGTTTCCCAATCAAACCGCAGTCATACATTCATAGCAATATTTCTCACTAAAATACAGCAGTGCTCATTGGAGATACAAAAGGGAAATTTTAAATTTCATTTTGAGAATTTTACAAAATAAATTATATTGAAATGGTTTATCAAATGACATTTAAGGCTGCGAATAAAAGCAAGCAGAATGGCGTGTTAAAACTAAAAACGCCACCAGACGTCATATGGTAAATATAGATGTATACAATACAATAGATAACTTTTGATCTTTTCTCATAGCCAGATGGTAAAGGTAAATCCTGTAGGCTATAGATGTAATACTGTAACCAAAGCAGTCGTGGTTTAAACGACGTCACTTTGATGAGCTACCTTAGAATACTGTTTGACAAGATTCAAACAGACAAACAATGAGATGATGGGCTAGAAGTCACAACATATGTGTAAGCCGCAGAGAGGGAAATGTTGGATAGAATTACTGGGTGGAACTTTACTTCTAGTTTCTCAGAATTAAATGAGCGTAATAAACTACAAATAGGTAAACTCAAGTCACTTTTGTGATATGAAAAACAGTTCTTTCACGATTTAACCCAGTTTACTGCCTTTAGGGATGTCACTGTATTAGGGCCCATCTGGAACTAATGAGGTTAAGTAAAATCCCTATGTTACAAAACTCCCCTCTAAGCCTATTCTTTCTCTCTTAAACTAGACAGCACAAAAGCTGTCCCTTTCACTGCCAACGTCTCTGCCCCTTTTGACCCCTTCTTGCTAAAAACAGGAGAAGATAACAAAGCAGAGGGGTTAGGCGCATGACGCTGGACATTTCAGAAAGTGTCTAAGGCTTTTCTACTTTATTTATTTTATTATTTCTTTATTTTAAAGCATGAAAATGTGCAAGCTTTGTTATGGTAAATAGCTCATGCATAGCACAGGAAGAAATAGGCCTGCAATAATTTGATAACTTCCTCTGTTATAAAGGGTTTATTATAAAAGACCTGGGTTTGCTTTGTCATGCATCTCCGCCATTGTCAGTGAAATGTAGAATTATGGACTTGTGTTTAAATGTACATTTCATACAATACAGGCAGAGTGCAAATAGTTCAGGATTTGGCAGCAAAGTTCATTGTCAGTAGTGGATTGTATATTTAAATCTTCATTATTTGGCATTTATAAGAACCATCTCTTCATCGTGTGGTATTGTTCATATTTGGTAGTTTCATTCTATAATAGTTAAAAATTGTTGCATTTAAATATTAATGAAAATTGTAATAAAAGATGACAACAGTAGTAAACAGATTTACTGCCACTTGGACTCTCTTCACACAGCCAGGCTTAGAAGTGGAAGTGACGTATTTCTGCCCAGACTTCCAGTGCCAAGCATATGGTACAGGATGCCCTCCTACGTATATTGCCAAGCAGCATCCCACCACTGATGCTTTATTGCCATTCAAATAAGCAGTTTTTATAAGTGTTAAAAAAAATATATATTTTTTGTGTTTGTTTTTCTGTTTTTAAACATGACACTGGTTTTGTTTTATGTATTTATTGTTTGCTGTGTGTTTACTTCTTGTATATAGATGATCATTTTCTGCCTGGGGTTTAAAACAAAGTAGCATAAACTCTAGATTCCAATAACAATTTATTGAACCAACATAGAGTTTTTGTTTTGCACAGCAGAAGCACCCACAGGCTTCTGAAGATGTGGCTCAGTGTGTAGCACTTGTACCTCACAGCATTGAGGTCAAGATTCCGATTGCCGGACTAGGCCTTATCAGTGTGGAGTTTGTAGGTTCTCTCTGTGTCTGCATGGGTTTACTCCCACATTCCAAAAAAATACTGGTAGGTTAATTGGCTGCTGACTAAATAACTCTAGTGTGTGTATATATGAGTTAGGGACTTTAATATGTAGCTCCAATAGGGACAGGGACTGATGGAGAATGGCTAATAATTCTAATTCTCTGTAAAGTGCTGTGGACAATTTGTTGTGCTATAAAAATAAGCATAAATAGTAATAATTTGTATGCTCAATCCAGATATCAGCCGATAGTACACCTTTCTTTACATGCACACATAAATTGGCTAAATGTATGTGTGTATTGTTTAAATATAATAAACAAATTAAAATTAATGAAATTCTTCATTAAATACCTGAAAATAAAAAACTATATAAAAAGCACTTGAGAAAAATGTGCATCAATGCGCTGCTATTCAGTCATAATAAAAATCGTCAGTGTTATATAGTGTATGCAGTGAGTTTTTTTTTATTAGACAGTTTAATAAATGTTAGGTGTGTTGTAACAGTGAACAGGCACCCTGAGCTGGTGCAAGACTTCAGGAAGAAGCGCACGGAAACATGGCTGCTGCTTTTACATTTTATTTGAGTGGAACACCCCGCTGCGGATTAGCTACTTTATGTCTGCTTTTTTGTGCTCGCTACATTTGTACACATGTGTAGTGCTAACAATGCTTACACCTATAAAAAGTGGCAACTTTTTATTATACCTTTTTATTATAATTTTTTTGGTATAAGCACAGTCATTTTTGTGCAAAATCGGACCAACCATAAAAAGGCAATTGCAAAGTATCTGATCCCCCTGTTGCATGATGTTAGGGAAGGCAAGTTTTAGCAGAATTAGAGTTGAGAGGTAACATTTCCTAGATGAACTCTAGTTTGCAGAATAAACATAAAGCTATGCAGTTTGTGAGTTCTATGTGCTTTTCCCTGTATGCAAAATAATTCTAATGAATTAGCACCCTTTACTTTGCTGAAGCTGTACACTTGCACCTGTTTTACCCTTACTCTCAAACTAATTGAAGGGTGTGGGCGTTTAAAAGACCAATGGCTAACATTTTGCTCACACCTTTCACACCACCTTTGAAATAATGACACTGACACATTGCTTTGGACTTTAAAAAGGGGGCACAGACTTGTGACTTGGAATTGGTTTTTTGACTATGAAATTTGTTAAGTTGTTGAAGGTGGCAAAACAGCAGTTGGGTAAGTCAGCTGCAAATTGAGGACAGATATACCTTGTCCTCCACGCCC
Organism: Limnodynastes dumerilii; assembly: GCA_011038615.1. Classification (NCBI taxonomy): domain Eukaryota; kingdom Metazoa; phylum Chordata; class Amphibia; order Anura; family Limnodynastidae; genus Limnodynastes; species Limnodynastes dumerilii. The sequence continues at coordinate 374,012 of WWET01000777.1, read as the reverse complement.
CCCAGGTCATGGATTTAGTATGGTCCCTCTTCATACTGCAAACCACAAGAGTACCACTTTGTCGCAGACTAGGAACCGGCCATTGGCTTGGCATTCCTAATTAGCATACAGGGATGTGCCAAACCATGCCTTAAAATTACTTTCCCATTCACCAACTTATTGCTGACTAATCCACTGCTACCCCCAACCTATGCCCATCTGAAAGTAAAACACGTGAACTTGTAAACTTAATACTACTAAAGAGTAGGAAGGGAAATGTTTTTGCAGAAGAGGCATAACAAAATGGCAGGACAACATATAAACCTATAGGCCCCCTCCTACCCAGCCCGCCCCCAGACTCACTCTAATTGGCTGACCCAAATTTGACCCTTAAAACCCTGTTACAGGCATGATTCAGAATACAGCCAGGTCATGCTTAAGCAGCATTCAGTTTCTCTTAGTGCAGCTGTGAATGGATCAGCGACCATGTTTCTGTACACTTACTCGAGAAAACCAGCATTCCCTCAGGACTGGTGTAACTGCCTGATAGAGCTTTATTCAATAAAAGTTCCACAAATAAAACACAGCCCTAAATGCAAAACAAATAGAAAGCAGGCATTAATCAGTCTGCTTACAGAGTAAAACTAGTTTGAAAACACACTGCATTGCTAATATTTTTTTATGATTTTTCCAAGTAACGCATTGCCACACATTTTGCTCACGCGTTATTAATATTTATTAAACATTTTGGGGGGCTAATTCAATAGACTGCGAAGATGGGAATAAGCGCAAAAGTGCGCCTATTCCCGTCTATTACGGTAGCCGAGTTGCTGGATTTTAATTCGCCCCACATAGAGGTGTGAGATCAAATCTGTGATGTAAATTTGCGGGAATAGCATCGCGACCAGACATCGCAGTCAATTGAATCTACCCCTAGGAGTTATATTTTTTTTTGCTTTAAAAAAACTGAATAAATGAAAAATTTTATTACATTTAATTATGTTTAAAACTATTATAATAAAATATAAAAATAAAATGAAAATGAAAACTACTTTGAAACATGTAACTTATATATTCTGCCGCAATACACATCTCTATTTACTATAAATAACCATTTGCATATTTTACGTACTTATTACCTGTACTACCTATCTAGCCATGGGGTGTGGTTCGCCACTGAGAATAGCTCTTTTTCAAAAGGGCTGTTTTTGAGACCCCTTTACAAGGACGAAGTGGAAGCGAATGTTCCTGCCCTGCCACAGACAGGTAAGCGCCAATCCCTATTTCCCCAAACCCAACCCTTATGCTAATCTTCACCCTAACCCTTCCATTACCCTAACCCTCCCTTCCCTGTAGTCTGATCCTGACCTTCCTCTTATCCAACCCATCCACTCTTCGCAGTCTAACCTTAAGTCTCCCCTTCTAAGCTCCAGGGCCAGATTAACAATGGGGATAATGAGACTACAGTCCCAGAATTCCATCTGAAAATAGGCCCCCAGTCACTGCAGATCTCCAGGCCTCCCACATAAGGATGAATGTCAGGGACTGACATTCTCTTACAAAGCATCCTATTTAGTGTGGGCCCTTTTTCAACATTTTCAGCCCCAGGTCCACATGGCCCTCAATCCAGCCCTGCTAGGCCCCATTCCCTCCCCGCAGCCTTACCCTAAGTCACTAGATTCCCCGCCCCCATGGTTGTCATTACGAAGTCATGACAGCCAGTTTAGATTTATTTTATGAATGTGTAAATATGCGATCAGCATACTCACCCAAATAATTTTTGGAAACGCCATCGCTGGACCACCGGAGAGGTGAGTAACCATCTCCGGGGACTTTTAGGCTTAGTGGGAGGGTTAGGGTTAGGCTCTGGGGAAGGGAGGATTAGGTTTAGGGCCATAGAAGGGAGACTTAGGGTTAGGCTGTGGGAAAGTGGGGGGTAAGGGTCAGGCTGCGGGAAGGAAGACTTAGGGTTAGGCTGTGGGGAATGGGGGTTAGGGTCAGGCTGCAGGGAAGGGTTAGAGTCAGGCTGTGTGGAAGGGAGCGTTAGGTTAAGTGTAATAGAAGGGGAGGGTTAGGGTAAGGAATAGGGAGTGGGTTGGGTATAGAATACTGACTTACCTTTCAGAGCACCGTGTCCAGTGCTCCAGGGGCATAAGTTATGCTCTCTGAGGCATAAGTAATCGTTCGCGCAGCCAGTTTGGAACTGGCTGGGAGCGAACGGCCCTATCAAAATAGGGCCATTCGCAACAGGGCCCACACCCCTAGACTCCATAACCTCCTCAGCTTAACCCTAAGTCTCCTCTACTCTCACTCACAGCCTAACCCTAAGACTACCCTGCTACCTAGCTGTGAACGTTCAAAAATGCCATTTTCACAGCAGTAAACAGAAGCGCTAGTCATGGAGCTCTGGATAGGGGGTACACATTTTGGGCCACATTTACTAAGCTATGGCAGAGAAATAGATTCTAGCTCTTGCTTTTCTGTTACATGCTATAAAATGTAAGCTAGAATCTGATTGGTTGCTATGGGTAACATCTCCACTTTTCCTACAGCTTAGTAAATCTGGCCCTTTGACTTCTTTGCATGCACATTTGCTTTGTTAAAACTCTGAATTAGTTCACAAACCAATTAATAGGAAAATAAGGAATGAATGCATTATTTCATTAATTTATTCATTCAGTAGTTAGTCAGTGAGTGAGTGAGTGAGTGAGTGAGTGAGTGAGTGAGTGAGTGAGTTAGTTAGTTAGTTAATAAAAATGACTTTGGTAGTACATAAAAAAATCTTATGCATGGTTACTGAAAACCAATAAAGGTATAAGAATATTTAAAAGAATGTTTACATTTTCTGCAGCACCATCAATGTTGTCACAATGAAATGCATTTCCATACGGCCACATACCTAGTCGTAACGGAGCTTCCCCTGCCTCGGACCCTTCATTTAAATAATAGAGCCATCATAAGTGAACGTAACGTAACGTACGTAATTTCATTTTGTGTGTTACTTTATGTGATGTATGTTACTTCCCTGGCAGGGGACTTACGCAAATGACTTGCATAAGTCCCCTGTCGGCCAGAGTTCAGGGTCCGGCCCCTTATTTGTGTTAAAATCCCACCCCTACACATGTTAAAAACATAAGTTTCAGGACCAGTTTTTAAATCACTTTTTTAATCATACAATACACAATAGGGTTTGGGGGAGAGAGGGGGGGTGTATGGGAGTGGGGTGTTAAGCCTGAATAGCAGCATACATTCTAATCAGGCATTTTTAAAAGCAGTGTGCTACGTTTATTACATCTAAGGCGACGTGCCATTAGAGCAGCGGATTTGGCATCTGCTGCTTAAAAATCCAGGATAAGGTCCACAGTGAGTTGGGGGAAAGAGAAGAGAGAGTGGATGCTAACAGAAATGTGTATTTCTAGGGAAATTTATAATACGGGATGCAACTGAAAATCACTATTTCAACACTGATATAGCCGACAGCTTAGTGTCAGCTGACACTTGTTTAATAAAGAATTTTTCTATATAGAATGTTGAACCTTGTCGAATGTTTCTCTTTCAACAAGGTACCCCATTCTACTTGCCTTTAGTGTCCCTTATTGTTAGGCTTCTAGAAGGGGAAGTTAGGGTTAGGCTACAAAGAGGGGAAGGTTAGGGTTAGGAGAAGCTTAGACTGCGGGAAATAGAGGGTTAGGGTGAGGGAAGGGATAAAGTTAGATTTCAGGAACAAGATAGTTAGGGTTAGGATGCCATCTAGTTGGTGTTGGAATGTTTGGAGCCCAAGGAGTCGCAGGACCGGCGCTGTACCGAAAGGAAACTGCCGGAAGTCAGCACTTCCCAGAGGCAAGACTATACCCTTATATACCTATCTATTATGCTATTGTTTGCCCTAAATCCTTTGTTTTACAAAATGAGCTGTTAGTACTCTTGTTAATACACATTTATAGTTTGTTTGTTTGTTGTTATTTAATTAAACTTAATTGAATAAAGCTTTTGTTTAACCTTTTAGTCGTTAATCTTTAAATTTGTCCTCATTTTCTAGTATAGCATTTTGTAGTTTCTGCTGGACAAAATATACACGACTTTCCCTTTTTTGTGGTAAAAGGAATATCCAGACTGTAATCTTCTGTACAAATGATACTGATTGTGTTCTCAAATTGTCTACAGCTATTAAAGTTAATTTGTGTAATCTGCTATTGAAGCAAAAAACTGAAAGTGAGCACAAGTAAGTTTTTGCATCCAGCTAACTCACAATGTTATTTGGTTTTACTTTAAAAAAAAATCCCAATTAATTTCACATTTTTGTTATGTTTATGTAAAGAAGAAAATGAATTAATATGCACCACTCGGAGATTTGTAACTTGTTTTTATGAATATTGATATAATATGATCCTTGTATAAGCAAATTTCCCATATGTTATAAATAATAAACAGAGTTTGCAGTGCTGTTATTTTCATGATCCATATGCAAGTAACACGGGATTCTCTCTGTGGATAACACATATATCTGTTTGGAATTGCATTATCACAGCAGATAACACCAATTAAACAGTATGCCATATCTAGTGGATAAGATACAGCTAGTGTTGTTTTCATCATTTACATAGCTTTTATTTTCATTCGTCCACTCACCTTTTGCAGTGATCCAGTGGACTGATCAAGATACTCGATTTTTGCTACTTAATTTATATACTGTATACTTGAATTCTTTCTAGAATCCTTTACATTTTATAGATTTTTTTAATTTTTATTATAATAAATATTATTTACATAGCACAACACTGTAGATAATGTTAGAATAATAATTTTGACAAATAATAAAGTGAATAGAAAAATAATTAAAATATGATGGTGTAATATTAATAATAATAATAACATTATAATATTATTATTATTATTATTATTATTAGAATTATAGCTAAACATACACTCAGTGGGAACTTTTGATTAGTCTTTCGGGATGGACATCTATGTGTTCCCACTTTAACTGCTCCTCCTGAACAAACCTGCAAATTGGCCAGTATTACTCATAACATAACAATCAATGATATAACAAAGTACACATATACTGCACAACTAGTATATAAAGATAAATTGGTAATGTAGCACAATAAAAGTAATATCCTGCTATGCTTCAGTAAGACATCAAAGGTTTTTAAATAGTCTGATTACACTGTAAGTATGTCTAGTAATTTGCAGATGTACAGTCAATTGTGAGCTGGGGAGATCTCTCTAGTTGAGCCAATTCCATGTCATGGGCTAACAATCAATCTTCACATTTGTGGATATACCTTCTTACAGCAACCAAAGCATTAAAGATACTTTCTATAGTATAATGATGGCCAACCAGGGGACTGAGGGGGACGAGCATATATATAGATCCCCAGAATGCCTGCAGCAGCAAGCATTTAGGGTTTGCACCTTGCCACTGAACTGCTTTAAGGTAACTAAATGCCGAACAGCAGTGTAGCCACAGCACAGAAACAGTACCAGTTCAACGCATTATTAACAGAGGTGGACCAGACACTGTCTGTGTACCCTAGATCATGTCATCATTCATAGAGAAGACAGTGCACTGCAATGAAGTGAGAGGAAGAAGAGGGACCAATGCAAAGTGAATGAAGGATGGTGATTTTTGAAGAATATGGACTAAAGAGAACAGATTATTGGAGTGGGAGCAAGGATTGGAGGAGAAAAAAAGATGATAAAAAAGACACGGGAGAGAAAGGGGTTGGTTGGAGAGACACAGGGGGAGATACTTTCCTTGCTTTTGGCTCTTACCCACTAAAATACTCTTATTTTTGTATCATATGGGCACATTAGGACTAATTTTTATATTATTAAGCTCTTGGTGACAATGGGCCGGATCCAGAACTCCGGCCCAATGTTATAAAAAATATTTAAGGCACATTGTTTTATCGCTTATGCGGCCACAGTGGTGCATCACATTCCCAAACCATAGTGCTTGATATGTCTCAGTATGACATCTGTAGTATATTATTGGGGGGCAATTTGGAATATGTTTTGGTATATAACTATAAAAAGGCTAAAACAAAAAAACAAATGAAGCAATTAATTATACTAATACTTTCTGCTCACTTTTATATAACATAATTATCATTATTACACTATATAGTAAGAGACAAAAAAATCACCATCCAAATAGAAAAGCGTTACTAATATCCTAACCTAGATTTCAGTTGTTATGTTATTACACATTCCAATATGTCTTCTTTAAAAAAAAACAAAAAAACCTCTGATACATTATTGGTTTTAAATGAAATAATTTGTCATTTGTGTTTACATTATCCTGTCTGCATCTTAAAATATAATAATGCATTAATGTTGAGATTGCACTTATGAAAAATGAGGCGTAAAATGTTGATATTATTAGAATCGCTGTTTTCTGTGAATTTTAATGAGAGAATCTACAAGTCTGGTGCTCTATCTTTTTTGAGGTTACAGTAATTTCAAGATACAATATCTCAGCAAATGAGAAGATAAACACATCTCATGTAAATTTTTACATATTTTCTATGTATACTTTCAGTATGAGATAGGAAAACACAGTTTTTTTAGATAAATGGTACATTGCTTTAAGTGTTTTTACCTTCTTGTTTTAATAAAGCTTTAAAGAGGCTTTTGCCACAGACCTTTAGAAGAGGGTGTACCCAGCATTGGAGCCTGGATAGCAAATGTAATCAATAACAAGTGAAATTTATTAAAAATGTATATTCATTTTACCTTTCAATCATGGTGCTAGATTTATTAAACTGCGGAAAAGGAAAAGTGGAGATGTTGTCAATAGCAACGGATCACATTCTAGCTCTCACTTTCCTATTACATACTAGAAAACGTCAGTTAGAATCTAATTGGTTGCTATGGGCAACATCACCATTTATTTATTTCAAATACTCGAAAACATAATAGTCTCATTTATTGTCCATCCCAATTGGAATATATTTGGCCTGAAGAACAGAATAGTGGAGATGTGCACTGTTCATTTTGGGTTTTCCTTTTCACTGTGTATATCATTGGTCAGTGGGTGTAGCATGCATCTGCCACCTCCGAATAAGAGAATCTAAATCACCTTAACATTGACAGTAAATAAGTCATTTCTGGAAGCCAATAACACATGGAAGCTGATCCTGAGTTCAGCTGTTTTTTTAAGATATCCACACAGAGTTTATGGACAGTGAATTTCATGGTAGTCATTTAACATTGTGTCAATCATCAGCTGTGTTTCTGCCCACATTTGGCTAGTACTAATCACGTACAGAGGAACAATATTTAGATGCCTGCACAATACCAGAGCGGGTCAGATTCGGATTAGTGTAGACATCTGACATTTGTGCTGTACAAATTTTTTGGCCCCAAATCACGGCCAATCTCTGAATCAAAGTCATAATATGTAATACGTATGCCATGTCCCATTGAATAAAGACATTTCATTTATTTTAAAATGCAGATGAGCCCAAGATTAAAGAGGGATATGGATTTAGTCCCATCTGAATAGGCCAAAGCTGATTTAGCTTTTTTTTGTTAGCAGACTGGAAGCTGTATTTGCTGTTTGGCATGTGTTTAAAATGTATAAAACTTATGCACTCACATTGTTTAACAAAGGGGCCTGGATTGAACTGTCAGCGGCACTATAGGTGGATGGCCACTTCTTCTACTTTTTTCTTTTAGGGACTGCCATTAAGAATCTGTATTATAAATATTGGCCCCATAATTCTTATTTTGTGGCTGTGTTAAGAACAAATCTAAAAACTATAATAAGTGTGTTTGCACCAAGGTGAATATTTTTCTATTATGGTGGAGTGAGCCTAGAGTAAAGGGTGGTATGAGGCTCCAATTTATGATCTTCTCATGTCAGCCTGCAATCTTTGCCCATAACACAATTATGTTTTTAATGTAACTGCTATAAGAACAATATATTTTAAGAACCTCACTATTCTATTAGGCTTGTCTAAGCTGTTTTCCTGACATATGCATGCAATATGTACTTGAAAGTGGGAGTCTGTGCAGGTTTATTTTATGTAGTGTATGATTGTTCTTTGTATGCCTATATTTTATTACTGTTATTACAAAATCTGAAACACTTTTCCATGTTGAATCTTTTTCTGGATTTACATAGCAGAATTCTGACACCTTTTGCAGTTGCGTACCCTTTTGCCCCCTAAAAAAATGATTGCCTTTGTGTCCTTTAGAGGTGCAAAATAAAATCTGTCAACTGTGTGCCTTGACATCTGCAGATGGCGATCCATTTCTGTTTTTACTAATTCCGCCAATGAATCATTGCTTCTGGGAAATAAAACCCCAGAGCAGCTGAGAGTATATTGAGATACTGAATTTGTAACGCCAATACTATTGGGACAGCATTGACATTCATGTGCTGTGAGCTCTTATATTGGCTGGAGGTAAAAGATAAGTTTTGATACAATGGATAGGGAACTGGTTACCTTGGTTACATATAAACTAGAAAAGCAGAAACATTTGTTAAACATTTGGAAGAGGATGATTGGTCTGACTGCAAAATAACAAGCACAGACTAAGTTCTGATTTCTGCAAAACTTTGCAATGAAATTTCTATGTTCTGTGTTCAGAGTGCCAGGCACAGCGTAATCTGTTTTACACAGCACACATTTAAACCTGTTACATCAGTACATCTACTTCTGTATGTCAACATCATCAGAAATTATATATATACATCTTGTTTTGGATTTTATTTGGAGTGCTGACTTTAGTGCAATGGTCACTTGTGTATTCAACAACTTTATTTCTCAACAATAAAAAAAAAAAAATTTGACCATAGCCCATCAGCAAAATATTATGGAAACATTATAGAAGTAAGTAATATCACTGAAAAAGATCAGGAACAAAAATGTGACAGAAAACAGTCAGTTTGCCCTCAGACTCATATTACATCTCCTATCTGTGCAACAATAGTTAGGTGATGCCTAAGAGCCTGATGCAGAGTTTGGACTGTATTCACACCTACACCTACTACACACATGTAGTTGGTTAAATACACAATCTACATACCACTTAGGTACGTAGATTGACTTTGTTCGGTCTTTAAAGACCACAAGTAGTTATGTAAGTAAGAAGAGGCTTGCCACCGCAGCCTCCAGCCATTTGTAAAAAGAGTGGGTGGGGGAGGGATCTCTGTGCGTATTTTCCTTCTTAACTTCGGTTACTTAAGGAAGCCCTATGCACTCTTATGTGCCATTAGGATCCTAAAAACGGGGACAGGTAGTTGGGCAAATTCGGCCGCACCTAACTCATTCTGAACAGTGATCTGTGAGCAAGCTCCTCGATGCATATCCCATCCAGTGTTCCATTAGTACCAACTCTGGATAGGTAATACTGCAAATTGCACCATAGAAAGCATGCAAGCGGATGTATCGAGCCATATAACCTGAGACGCGATGCAGCCGCCTGTACAAGTTTGCAAAGTTAATATTTTTTTTTATTTATAAATAAACTAAATATTTTCCATGTATGACTGTTTAATGATAATCCTTTAAACCTAATTAAAATGAATTAAAAATAGCCTAAAAATGCCTGAGCAAATTGTACAATACACTGTGATTTCATTATAAAAATGAATAAGAGTCAGTATACTGTAGTTCATGCAGCGGGGTTAAAACATATTTTATTCTTTAGACAGCTTAATAATTGTTAGGTAAATATAATTGTTTTGTGACCTTTATTGATTAGAAATATCCTCCATCACGCACTTGTTGAGGAAACACATGACTGCTTCTGTGCTAATATAGTGGAACATCCCCTTCCATTAGCGCAGAGCACATGAAATTGAATGCAGGGGGATCAGCCATTTTGCCTCCGCTTTTGTATGTCACTCCCATTGTGCACATGCACAGCACTAAAAATTGCTTTGCATGTTCCTAAAGAACAGTGTAAGCACAGCTCTAAGTTACATCAAATGTGCTGCAGATTATACTGTATATATTTGCATGTTTCAGATGTGTGCTCATACTCAGTATGACCTATCTAGAGCAGGGTTGCTACCTATTTAAAGTTTCCCTCCGGGAGAACACAGAGAGAAGGCATAAATTACATTGAGGGGGCAAGGCTTAATGACGCGATTTATGCAAATCGTGCCATTAAGCCCCATCATCAAGTCTTGCCTATACCTAGATTACACGGGTGATTGTTTGGGTGTTGGGGCATGCAGGAGATTTGCCGGCTCTCCTGGGATATCGGGAGAATGGCCCAAATTCCGGGAGAGTCGGCAACCCTGACCTAGAGTTGCTACTGTCGGATCTTTGGATAGGGCGCCTGAATTTTCAAGAGCATGTTCTTCTGCTGCACAAAATCTTTGGATAGAGACTGATATAGAAAATTACAAAATACTAAGAATTGTCTTATTTATTTCCATTTTTTGACTGCCATATACAATTACAAATTGGGGCTTTGAGATTGCACAGAAATCCATTTGTGATATTAGATTATAATTTGCACTGTTTTTTTTTGGTAACTTTAGTGTTAATTTTTTTTTCTATTGTCAGTAGTTTTTATATCTTGGTGTGATTTCATGCTGTCTGATCATCCTTGGAGTTGTTTGACGTTTGTGAGTTGTATTTTAAGGCATTAGTATTGTGCACACTTGTAGGGTTTAGCAGCTCATACTAGCTAACAAGGCCCACAGGATGAAGATGTGTTATCGCAACACAATAGGCATTAGCCCAAGGCAGCCTACTGGGGCAGTAGTCAAGAATAGAAAGAAGTCAGAATACAGTGTATTAATTATGCTCTTTGAATTACTGCCATAACAAGTCTATTTAAACTAGCAGCCTGAAAGCTCACTGCTTAGGACCACTGCCCTCTCTATTCAATGCAGGTATCGAAATAAGACCCTGACAAAGACACTACTGTGGAAACTGAGACATTTTAAAATTAACATTGTGCTTCATCTAGCATAAATATTTAAGAATGACATTTTCTCTCTTTAACATCATTTTTGGAATTATAATTATAGAGAGGATTAAAATAACCTTTACTTTACTTTATGCTATACAGACTGTAGTGTATTTATAGGTTATGTATAGCTGTATCAGAATTTCTGCAATATATTAACCCTCAAATATATTCCAGGATGACTATAGGCATTTATACGAATAGTTAGATTTAATTGAAGTCCATTATGAAACATACATATTTATTCCTTTTTCCACCAGCAAACAAGACTTTATTAGCTATATCCTGTCAAGGCTCCTGTAACTTACATCTGATACCCCTTTCACATCACCACCAAATACCCGGGATTTTCGTCAAAAACCCGGGTCTCAGAAAAATCCCGGGTATTTGGTGGTGATGTGAAAGGGTCACTTCCGGTAAACCCGGGTCAAAAGTCCCGGGATTTCAACCCGGGAAAAAAGAAGGGTTTTTCCCGGGTCCAACCCGGGAAGGGAGGTAATGTGAAAGGACCAGGGTTGTTTTCAACCCGGGTCTTTCACTTTGCCTCCTTATTGGTGCAGATTTGTCTACTGTTGCTATGGCAACAGTAAACAAATCTGTTTCTAGCGTCGGAAAGGGGAAAAAAAAAATAACAACATGTGCAAGTATAGGGCATGCTGATGGTTGTAGTTCTACAATCATCAGCATGCCCAGGGATGGCAGGGCATGCTAGCACTTGGAGAACCACAAGTGCCAGCATGCCCTGTCACTTGTGACAAACACATACCCCTTCTAGCACATTAATAAAATATAGGGCCGGCCCCTACCCTAAAAAATGCTAAACAATTACTGCCCCCTTTAAAAAATAAAAGACATTAAATACCGCTAATTAAAAAAATATTACCGCTAACTGTTAACAGTAAAAAAAAAAAATTGTTACAAACTTACCGACCCAGGGGTATTCAGGACCACTGGAAACACTGGCAACACTGCTTCTTCATCCGGAGGGACAGCGCACCGGAGCGCACAGCCTGCCGCAGGACGCATAGACCCTAATGCCATCGCCGCAGGCTCCATTATGCGCATAATGGAGCCTGCGGCGATGGCATTAGGGTCTATGCGTCCTGCGACAGGCTGTGCGCTCCGGTGCGCTGTCCCTCCGGATGAAGAAGCAGTGTTGCCAGTGTTTCCAGTGGTCCTGAATACCCCTGGGGCGGTAAGTTTGTAACAATTTTTTTTTTTTTTACTGTTAACAATTAGCGG
>WWET01000777.1:348188-361582 GCA_011038615.1 Limnodynastes dumerilii | reverse complement strand
AACCATCAGCATGCCCTGCCGGGTTTAAGCTGCTAAAACCCGGGAAATTCATTGGTGATGTGAAAGGTACACACCCGTGAATTTCCCGGATTTTTGAGGACTTAAAGGGTGGTTTTTTTTTAGACCCGGTATTTCATCTCCTGGAAAAACCCGGGTCTTTAGACCCGGGTTTTTCACAGTTGGTGATGTGAAAGGGGTATTAGGCTAGATTTACTAAGCTGCAGGTTTTAAAAAGTGGAGATGTTGCCCATAACAATCAGCTTCCAGCTGACATTCTCTAGTATGAAATAGGAAAGTGAGAGCTAGAATTTGATCTGAATCTTTTCCAAACCTGCAGCTTAGTAAATCTGGCCCCTAAAGTATATTTTTTCTTATAGAAAGCAAGTTTTGTCTTGTATAAGGGAAATAGTAAATAACATTGTATTACAACATATAAAGAAAAGGACATGCATTTGTTTTAACCCTCCAATACAATTAAATGTATTAAAATGTGGTACTTTTTATGGCTGAAGGATTAGATACATAGCAATTGCCTTGTTGTGGATCATTGCATTTATTCATTTACTTAATAGAAAATATGTTGTATGCAAGCTAGATAAAAACTAGTGAGTCACCACATCAAATTGGTTGACTTTTTCATAGTTATTATAATCACAGAGATTTTTCTTTGTAATGTGTTCACATTTAATAATATTTCCCCAGTCTAGTAAATTAGCCATGCAGAACAGTGGCTTAATCATTTTCATATAAAGCTGACCGGGGGTAAGGGAGCATACACTTCTAAGCCAGTCCCATATTCCCCTGCTTGGGCTAGGTCACTGTAGTAGTAGTAGTAGTAGTAGTAGTGGTAAAGGTATGCCATGCTGTCACTACTCCTTCACCTTTATTTGTAATACTATTTTGAAAAAAATATATTTAATTGCTAACTTTAATAATCAAAAAAAAAATTAGCACCATTATACAAGATGCATATAAAAGCTAAATATATCTACAATTTATATAAAGCCTTTTTATTTTACGTGATTCTCCTTAAAGTAAATTCACACAATTCAATGTTTGTGTGTAGGAACAGGAAGGAAGCATATTCCATTTGAACTGTGCTTTTTCCTTGTTCCCTTGTTTCCTTTGTTACAATTGCCTATTTGTATACCCTTCTTTGCAGAAATTAAGCTATGTTCATTATGTTACAGGTGTCTTTATTATCTATTATATTTGGTGTACAGTATACAGAAATTGTAGGGATTACTTACAAACATTGTAAATAATACCACCAACATTCTCATTTGGTCGCTTAGGACCGAATTCACAACACTGCATTTTTTTTTTTACTTACGTGCCTATTTATCGGTTTTTAGCTACTACGCATGCATGGTAACTATTTTACGCTATCTACGTAGCGTTTTCTTATGTAGATTTGCGTACATATGGTATTTAAAGACCGCATGTAAAAAGTCTATGTAACAAAATGCTACGTAGACAGCGTAAAATAGTTGCTACACATGCGTAGTAGCTAAAAACGGATGAATAGGTACGTCAGTAAAAAAAAAAGTGTTGTGAATCTGGTCTTTAGTTACTTAGCATCAGATCCACATTTAAGTGCAAACTCTGTAAATGACTCTTCGCAATGGAGGCTTTGCTATCCTATATTCTGTAGTTGTAGGGAGTACACACCCCTCGCATGTACAGGCTTTCCACATCAAGAACCCTACAGTAACTGCATTCCGCTTCAGAATGCAGCACTGGCCAGCTGCGGAAGTCCTTGTACTGAACATGTGCAGTACAAACACAAGCCGGTTTACTCAGGCCGTATGCTAAGAAGCTTACTTGTGTTACTCATTCTGAATCCAGCCCTTAGTTATAAAATAATGAATATAAAGGGGTTGATCCAGAGTAAGGAGTAACTGCACCATGTTGCAATGTGAGGAGTGCAAATAAATTAAATTTCTGTGCATGCAGGGAAAACGCTGACAGATTTCCTATATTGCACACAAATACTGAACAGCTTTATTTTACTCTAATTTATAGAGTCGAGCTAGAAAACATCACTTCTTAACTCATTGTGTTTGCACATTTTTTCAACATGGTTTTGCCAAGATGCAGATTGGGTCCTTTTGTACTGTTACTTTCAACTCTGGATCAACTCTGTTACTTTCAACTCTGGATCAGTCCCACAGTCTTCATCAATGTAAATTCCTTTTCCACTAGAAAAATCTTATTAACCCCATTTCAATATCTAAATTTAAGGGTCCAAAAAGTAAAATATATCAAAATAGAAAGAGGTATGTAGTCATATGTTACAAAACAAAAATAAATAAGAATTATTTACACTTACTTAGTTTAGATTTTCAACCCATTACATTGCAACATGGTTTTGTTTAAGTTTATGTCTGTTTTGCCTTACTATCAAATTCTGTATTAGCCCCATTTACCTTATTACACTTGGTTTGGGTTGTTGACTCTCCCGTTATCCCGAGACAGCCAACAAATCTCTCACATGAGTGGTCACCCTGTCAATCTTTATTTGCATAAATTTCATCATTAAGCCCCGCCCCATACAGAGATCTCAGAGGAAAGAATCTATTTCTTCCCTCTGAGATCTTCCCACCATGCACTTGGTGCCAGATCCAGAATGAAAGATAAAAAGAATGTGTCCTGCATTTGGAACGAGAGACTCACTCAACAAATGTTTTTTTTAAGAGCGATCCAGACATGAACCTGAGTATGGCTCTAGATATGTTCAGCATTCAAATGACGTATTTGTGTAAGCTCATTGTTACAGTCTCTTCCTCAGTCATCCACATACAAGTGCAAGATAAATCCACTCTACACACATTATAAAAATGTTGGTTATGCTTCTCTGTTAATTAACTAAGTGAATATACAAAATATATGGTCGTAAATAAAATATATATTATGTTAAATGTAATTACTCAAATGAAATTTGGAGGGATCCAAGGCAGCTGCCCCCCCCCCCCCCCCCCCCCCGGGGCCCGGCCCCCCCCCCCCCCCTGCACCCATGGATGACAGCCAGGAGCAACAGCACTAAGCTGTCTGGTTCTTTATAGACAGTGGCTGAATGTTGTACAAATTAACATTCAAGCACCTGGGAACTTAGCATTGTCCTCTGCTAAGGATAGAGAAATAGCCTGTAGTGGACAGCATTAAACCACTGATGCAATCACCAATCCCCCCTTGTGCAATAGTTACATATATTTTTGGAGTCTCGACTATCATCTTCATAATCCAGTTACCAAATCATTTGACTGAGAATGTGCATACTTCCAATAAACTTCAAGTTTGTTTTGGATGCTTTAATGTAAAATAGCTATGTTAATTCTTATCCCCTCCCCTTCAATAGCAGGTGGACTCAGCAGTGCATTGTGTTCTAGTCTGAGTAGCTGCAGTTGTGTTTTTTATTTCTGGGCATAGGCAGTGCGAATATACATATAAATATGGTAATATTAGGCATACATCTAACTCTGAAACTCTTCTCACCAATACAATGTGACATTCCTGGCCAGGTAAAAATATGTGATTTCATGCTCCTGGTTTACAGGAAAAATATTGAAGATTTTTATACTAAACGTTTTAATCAGCGAAAACAGAATGTTTCACTTTATGGGCCTGATTCAATAAATTGCAATGCCTGGTTGCGGTGCTTTTCACGTGAATTTACATTACGGATTTTATCTTGCACCTTATAGAGGTGCGTATTAAAATCTGTGCATTTTTCTTACCGTGGTAGATGGGAAAAGAAACATTTCACACTTATTCCCGTCTTTGCAGTCACTTGAATTGGGCCCTATGTGTCTTTTGGACTTAGAATAGTTATTAATGCCAGGGCATTATAGAACAGTAATAATATCATAGGCAAGGCCTTATAACTAAACTGCTGAAGTGTCCTTGGGTGTTTGGCAAAGAATACTTTTCATTTGGACATTATAACATTTTGGATGGTATACCTTTAAATCTTCAAGTTGGAATTATTGTATAGTGCTTTCTATATAGCTCTTATATTGTCGATCTATATATAGTATATTTGTTTATTTTATTTATTATATCATGCTATCAGATTACTTAGCACATTACAATTTTAACAAGTATATTTGTTACTACCCAGTCTTGTAACAAGACTGAGGAGTAACAAATAGACTGGGTGGGAAAGAGGGCTCACATGCTTATACTCCATAGGACCTTGGGATTGATACATAAGGGCAAGTGCTATATATCGTACAATGGACCAACCAGCTTGTATGGTAAAAGTGCTTACGGTATATTGTGCAGTGCATTGAGTTATGTTCCTGACCAGTTTAATAGAATACTTTCAAGCAACTAATCTGTCACTGGGTACATAAACCAATAGCATTCATTTTAACAGAATCTTAAAGAATAAATATTAAAGCACTAATACCGGAATGAAAAATAGATGTGCTCAAGTGCTCATACAGTAAGCACATTTTTAAATAGCTTTTCACTTTCAAAGTAATGATAATAAAAAAAGGAGACCATATTTCTTCTAATTACATTCTCTTGTGGTGTCTAAAAGACATGATTTTATTTTAAATGATGAGCTACAATGTAGATCAATACACATTGTGCATCCATTATAACTTACAAGAAAAATATACTGTTCTGAAGCACTTAATTACTGTAATTGCAGCTCTGAGAATTCTGGGTGAGAATACCAGCTCCTTGCCAAGAAAGTCTATATTACAACTCGCAATCAATGAAATGTGACAAATTCTTAAAGTCTGTATATTATATGAAGAATCGTTATTCATTTTCAAATGTCCTACTTAGGAAAAAATATTACAGATGTGACTGGTTTTTAAAAAGAGATTAAAGGCATTGTACACCTGGGACTGAAATGGAAAATATAAAATGAATAAAGCAGACTGCTTATCTTGGAAATCTCTTGTAGGAACCAGCTGATTTTCACAAGCATTTTTCTGGGTGTTTCTGAATTTAAAAAAGAAGTTCATTTAAAGTCAAATGGATTGTTGTCCTGACTCAAGAGGGTGCTACCAAGATGCAACCTTGTAAAAGACACAGGGAGAAAAATGCTGTCATATTAATCTAGTATAACAGTTACATTTAGAAGGTTAATTGTTTAACATGCAATTTTAGTAAATTTGCCCCTATAAACCTATATTGCAGAGCCTTAGTAAATTTGCCCTTTTGCCATACCTGTCCAACCCTGGTCATCTTTTTAGGTGTGTTTTAGGTGCTCTTATTATCCAGCCATATATTCCATGCATAGAAATGCATATACAATCTCTTTCTTAAGGTATAAGGTACCACCGCCTGTGCCAAGGAAATATGCAAACACCAAATGAAACCTTATTTTGAAAGTTTTTCTTAACAGTCCTATCAGCTGTAAGCTGGATGCCTGCTGATTTGTGTTCTGCTACATAAAGGGTTACTAACTCTATAAAACAAGTTAGAAAAGAATATTCATTATGGAATTTATTCAGAGCTACTTATATTTCAGGTGGAAGCTTAGTGGATTTCCACTCTGCACATGTGCAGAACAGGAGTGAGCACAGAAAGATGGACGCATAACTGCCTGTGCTTACATCCGCGTGTTCTTCACTAGTGGAACTGGAAGTTTCACTACATTTGAATTAGAAAGTGGGCAGTTTAGTGCTGCTGTGAGTGCAGCATTAGGCTGGATTCCACCTAAAAGTTTACACCAGCTTAGCTGCTGGCGCAAGTGTAAAACAGTCTATTTTTATACATAAAATGGCCGTATCTACAGTTAGATAAACACATTCCTACACATGCTAAATATATTAAAACTTTAAAATTAAACATCAATTATTTTTAGACATATTTCTGTTCATATATAACATGATAGTTTGAATAGCAGCGTATTGCTGGACATTCTACTCAGACATTATTTCCAAGATCGTATTTCATTTCATTTCATTTCATTTACACCTTTGCAGCCCTCTGTCTATATGCATCCCTTTATATGTTTAAATGGATGCACCTGTTCTTTACATCCCATCTAAAGTTTCAAATGTCGGGAACTATGGATAGGACGTACACGTCATTTGCTGCTCAAAAACCCTGGATCGGGTCCTGTGAATGTATAAACTGGTAAATAAGTTAGACGTTATTGACTTCTCTTGTAATTCAGGCTGATAAGGTCACAGCCTCTATTCCGCTCAATCCTAAAAGACATTTATTTCTTTTAACATCCTAGATGTGCTCTCATGTGGAAAATACATTTATTCTTGCTACTATAAAGACAAATGTATCATAATTTATTTAAATATCACAACACCATCCCAACACTATCACAACAACTACTAATGGCAGGACATCAACGTAATATATACTTGCATATTGTCTAGAGACTTACATAGTGGTTATATCTTTAAAGTCCCGTTTTTCCTCATAATCCATGTACATTGTCTTTTTCCCGTTTTTTTTTTTTTCTGTCTTTGTATCCAGATATCTAAATGAGAAAATCTTTTTTCTTAAATTTTGAACACTACAGCATAACATGCAATGCATCCATTGACCGTTTTCCTCCCTTTGAGACAATTTAGTAGACAAGGGTCATGGTACATGCAGACTTTAATCCATTTGTGATGAATTCTTTTTCTCTTGTCTTGTCTCATCATTCTGTGGCCTTGAATGGAGTGGGAAATAATCAATCAGAAGATTTTTTTTCTAATGTAGAAAATACTGGATTTATTTCAGAGCACAGTTGTTGCCGTATAATTTAATATAAAATAGGAACCTAGCGTATGTAACGTTGTAGTCAACCCAAATGATTTCTGATTATTCTGTAAAGGAATTTGGGTTCCACTATGTACATTGTTCATCAAGGTTAAGGCATGTCTTTGGTATATGTGTGCTACACCTTTAAGAATGAAACAAACTTTATTGATTGTACAAAGGCAAAAGGAAAATATGGAAAATAATAAAAGTGAATAAAGATCTACAGTGTTTCAAATAATTCAGTGGGAGAACTGATGGTATAACTAACCACTGTATATCACCAAGCTTTGAGCAGTGGTTCTAACAAAAAAGGTACTGGATCCATATTCTTATGCAATGCGAGTGTATCTCCAACAACATATACATAGACATATACATATTGCAGGACTGCAATATCTACTCTAAACCCTCCATTTGCACCAATGGTCTTCTAATAGCCAGAGCTATTATACATTTTATAAGACCTGCAACCAAAAAATGGTGGCAGTATGGAAGTCTGGATCAGTATGTCGAGAGATGGCAAACCGTCACGATATAGCGTAATATTAAGGCACGCCTGCATGGTATAGCAACCCAGTGCCTCTGTCAGAAGGTATTGGAAGAGTCATTCCTCTTTAGCCTAAATGGTTTCGTAATGTATTGTGATTGGGTATCACAGATGCTTGTACCTGCGCAAACCACAAAATCGGCCAAATTCAAAATCATGTCTTAAGATGTGGCCCTAGTCCCCTCCATTACAGATGCTTATGTAACACATTGTAAAGGAAGTGGGTCATTTTTTAACCTCAATGGGCTGGATCCAGACCTTGTTAAGTGCATGAACTTAGTTACACCTGGGCTAAACCATGTAAATAATTTTGGCAATGTTTATTTTATTATGGTCATGATAGTTAATACATTTTAATTAGATCCTGTTAACCTTTTATAGTTATAAGACCGTATTCACACTTAAGTGTAGAATCTATGTGTGTATTTTTACGTTCAGTTAAACTGTGCATCCCCAGAACCCAAATATACGCACGAAAACCATGGCTGACTGATTAATATACACGGACGTCAGACTTAGGACTGATGCACACATCGGCATGTAACGAGTCTCTCATGCATGGCTAGAGGGGCAAGACTCTTAATGCAAATGAGCAGCACACGGGCTACTAATGTACAGTATGGGTGTTCCTTCAGAGTTAGGACTGATTCACAAGTAGGAGAGCCTTGTGTAAACTAACATACACACGTAAAAAGATAAGGCAGCCCTCTACCACTCGTCAGTTGAAAAACCGTATTGTTTGCTGTGAGGCTATGAGTCTTCTATTACTTAGTTCAGGCCACACCTGCTGATTGTTTATAATCAATAGATGTGTTTTTAAATTAAACAAATAAAGGCTAATTTATTTAATCCTATGCTGATTTTCCATTTTGTGCAAGACTTTGACATTGTATAGGTGCCATTATTTGTTTAGAGTTTGTGAAGGTTTTTGTGAATTTTTTATTTACCTTTTACTTTGTGAACAAACACCATTACATTTACTTATATTTAACTGTATTGGTTGTTTGTGTTATTTTAATTTTGTAAATGCTTATTTTTATGTTTTATAAAAGTCTCTATATATAGTGGATCATTTTATTTCTAACTTCATACAGTATGCGTTTATGTGTATTGTAAATTATATCCTGATTGTTCTTTTGTTTCAAGATGGACTTGTAATGGTTACTTTTGTTTACATATGTTAATGAGAGTACGAGCTGCTTTTATAAAAAAATAAAATAAAAAAACCTTTACTTTTCCAAAGCCTAATCAGTGCGTTTAGTTACGTATCTTTAAATCATAAGCAATTTTACGCACCTAAACGCACAACAGATTCACAGCTAATAAAGTCTGCACGTACATAATGATATTTACGCAGGAACGATTTACGTCCTTACTTTGCACTCCCAACACAGGGGGACTGGTTAACCGGGTTCTCTGAATCGGTATTGCAGATTTTTTTGCGTGCGTATATTTAAGTAAGTTTGCAATTTTATTCTTAAGTGTGAATCAGGTCCTTGCATAACACATTGATGCGTATATATGCTCCCAGCTGTAACCATGGTAGAACAATCTCTCATCCACCTCTAGCTTTGGTTGAAAACATTTCACCTTGGTTTTCTATCACACTAGAACAAGTCTGTTTAGAATGGACAACCAAAAAACTGTGGAGTGGTCGATCAATGTATGAGAGTTTACAACCGTATGATTGTAAAGCCTGTGCAAAAACAAATAAGCACATTATATGGATTGTCAGATGACGAATTATTATCTTTCTAAATGACTTTATTTTCTTTTCACAGTGAACTTATTGGATTCTCGGTCTGTAATGGGAGATCTTGGATGGGTGGCCTACCCTAAGAATGGGGTAAGAAGTCTTATTATGCATAATGTAACCTTATGTTTATGAACAGGGAATTTGAACTATCAGCAACTAATAACAGATTAATTTGTGTTAGCTACAAACATGCTTCTTACATCACATACAAGCTTTATACAATGTATCTGTCATATCAGCGAATATTAGTTATAACTTAAATTATTTTTTTCTAATGAATTAGTGTTTTACCTTGTCAGGATAAGTTACCTTTTATAAAATTGACTCCAAGATGGAAGTTACAAATCTAGAGCCTACAAAATGTTGCAAGACTAAACTTCTTTATTTTTGCACAGTAAAGAAATGTGAGAGAGGATTGGGTTAATTGTACATTTTGAGGTTAATGTAATTTCAGCTCAAAATCAGCACATTTAAACCTAATTAAATCAGATTAACAAAAGAAAAGAAATCTTCAGGTCCGGTAGACCCATGATTTGGTGGCCCCATCATTTCTTAATAGGTGACATAGATAGATAGATAGATAGATAGATAGATAGATAGACAGACAGACAGACAGACAGACAGACAGACAGACAGACAGACAGCATGTATTACCCATTCAGAGTGCCATGCACCCTGGGCCTGAGCTAGGATTGAGAGTACCTGTAAAAACAGGTGGCAATGTTAAAAACCATGTTGAACTGCAAAATAGACAAATTGTAGCTGTGAAAATAGAAAAAAAAATAGAAAAAGTTTCCTAGATCAACTCTAAATGATAGATTAAATCTAAAGCTATGTACAAAGGCATTTATTTCCCCTGCATGCTGTAAAGGGAAATGAATTTGCATGTCTGACATTACGGCATAGTTTGTCAGGTGTCTGGATCACTCCCTGTGTGTAGACTGTGTCACTGAACATACACTGCAGTCTTACAGTTACTGGGGATCATGAAGAAGCATAAACATGACTGCTGATCCACACGCAAATATACCAAAAAGCACCTTCTCACTTTACACTAACACTCATACACATGCAGATTGGGTCCTTTGCGTCCCTTTAAGCTTGCTCCTTTATTGCACATTCTCAGTGCTAAAATGGCTATTGCTTCACCTATGATAAGGTGAACCAGCCCCAAAATGTGCTAACACATTACAAGAAATCAAGAGGCGATGTTTTCTTACTCAAATGTAAATCACAATTTAAAGTTCAATCTGTCCAGATAAGTATTGTCCCATCATATAATAATAAAAATCCAATTTCACCCCTAGTAATGTAACATGTGTTTTCTAACTATAGATTTGCTTCTTTTGTGTTATTGATCCGTATCCAGAACTAATAAAATCAGGGGATTTACGCACGTCCCCAGACAAGTAACATCAGCGCATGCGTACGACAGATGTTATGCAAACATACCCTCTAACGTACAGAACTAAGTTCTCTGCTCTGGAAGTTACAATGCAGAAAGCGGCCCTTCATTTACGCATGCCGTATCCCCACCATTCAGGGGACGGGAGCAGGGACCACCAGTTACACACTGATCCGCATTCGGAGGGACTACTACCGAAAGAGGGGAGTGATAGGGGCGTGCGCTCCCCCTCTTCCTTGCGTAATTTCAGACTGGATCTGGCCCATTGATCCTAATTTTGGATCAGCCCTCAATGGGAATTAATTAAATGTGGTAAACAGAACAATGTAGCAGGATTTGACAATAATAATAATAATAATAATAATACTAATAATAATAATATTAACAACAACAATAATAATAATATTAACAACAACAATAATAATAACAATAATAATAATAATAATAAGAAGAAGAAGAAGAAGAAGAAGAAGAAGAAGAAGAAGAAGGAGAATTAGCCTGCATTTAGCAAGATTTTTTGACTGATTTTTTGGGTGGGAGTAAACTTGGCTATTATGACAAGTTATAAAATGTATGATAGCAAACAAGTCATCTGTTTTGCACACCAGCATCTTTTTAAACCCACTAGGGTTGATCCAGAGTTGCAAATCTAATTGCACTCAATACTAACAACAATAACAACAATAATAATGATAATAATAACAACAACAACAACAATAATAATAATAACAACAACAATAATAATAACAATAATAATAATAATAATAAGAAGAAGAAGAAGAAGAAGAAGAAGAAGAAGAAGAAGAAGGAGAATTAGCCTGCATTTAGCAAGATTTTTTGACTGATTTTTTGGGTGGGAGTAAACTTGGCTATTATGACAAGTTATAAAATGTATGATAGCAAACAAGTCATCTGTTTTGCACACCAGCATCTTTTTAAACCCACTAGGGTTGATCCAGAGTTGCAAATCTAATTGCACTTTATAATCCTAGGTGTTCAGTATTTTTGTGCTATGAGCAAAGGTAAGTATCCTCCTTTCCTGCAGCATGGTTTGTGCAAGCAAATAATCGCTCCGGTGTTTTGTTGTTACAGCTAACTATGGATCATACCCACTGCATTCAAATCTGAATATCAAATTTGTTTTATTAGTAAACAACAGACAATTAAGTCTCAATGACAGATACTCTTAATATCATATGAATTATGGATTTATATGCTTAGCACAAATTACGTCTGCTGTGATATTGTAGCCTCTGATGAATTGTTTGGTTTTAAAACTGCCAATATCTGTTGTATAGTGCAAGTTTTAATTAAGTCATCTGGAATAATGGAGCTATCAAACAGCTTCCTTCTTTCCAAATCTCTTTGACACTGCAGAGGGTGCATAATGTTACACCCATGTGAATAGACTGATTTAATCATTTTACAGCTAGATCCCACCCTTATGATCCATTTACTTTCTTTATCATGCTGATTTTATTTTCCACTATTTACATTTAGGAGCGTACAATTGCTATCGTTAGGAAAATACACATCTGCTTACTGTAGGCAGTAAGATTCTTTTGAAGGATTCTGGGAGTTTTCTGCACAGTGTGGAAGATAACCCTCTTTAGTCCACAGAGAATACTGAGTAGGCAGTGTGGCTGGCTGCACAAGATGTTCTGTTTCTGTCTACACTCAAACAGCATTATAAGCATTCCTTTCAACAACAGTGCAAATGGGATGTCTGATGCTGTCAGAGCCATATCTAACTGGATAAATTAAGCTACATGATTTGAAAAGATAGAAAGAGTTTGTGGGTGAACAGTTAGCAGAATGCTGTGTTATTGGCATAATGTCAGCAAGGGCAGAGCACATCTAAACAGGAGGTCAAACAAGTGTCTTGAGATGACTCATAATCTTTACGCTGTATTACACCACTTGAAGCTGCTCCTTTGTACACATTTTATAAAATGTGCGATTATATGAATGCCAAATATCTCACTACAGTTGTGTGCCAAGGAAGAATGCAGGAATTCAAAAGTCAAGCAGGCATAGCACAAACCAATGACACAATATTTAGAAGAATTTGAGCAGTTTTGGCTGTTAATACCTAAGGAAATATTCTCAGTATTGTTAACAAGTTTATTGCCATACCATAGCCTCATTTTGTATTCCGTCTTTCCTAGCTTGCCCCAGGTAGGTTAATTTAATGCTTGCAAACTGAAATGTGGGGAATAATTTAAAGTGCTCCCTGGATTATTAAGAATTTGCATTCATAGCCTGGGAAATGGACCCTGGTGGTCAAGGCCAAAAATAATTTTTCATGGCCCTGAATATTTTGTCATCATATAAGATCTGGGTGCTTTATGGTTGCATTTTTATTCATTATTTGGATGTAGCAGTGGAACAGGCCACACTTTTTAGATTTTAGCCTCTATCTATCTATCTATCTATCTATCTATCTATCTATCTATCTATCTATCTATCTATCTATCGGGTCCATTTACTATCAATAGCGCATTGGCCGCTGGTAGTATTCACGAAAACTTACCCTTCCCACAAGGTCCCGCGATGGTCAGCGGAACTTTCGCAAACTTTCCAAGTCCCAAAAATTAAATACAGTGCGCATGCGCTTCAGGGACAAAGAGACACGGAGTGCATGACATGTGAATTATTCTTTATTTTACTTTTTATTTAAATGTTAACCATTGTTCAATTATTTATTTTATTTTTAATATTTATTTATTTTTTACTAATATACACACTTTGGGCTGGATCCAGACTTAAGTAAGTGCTTGGAATTAGTTACTCCTGGGCTAAACCATGTTGATTGCAGGGGGTGTCCAGTTAATTGTATTCTTTGCATGCAGGGATATATATTTGAATTGCTTACTGCACACAGATACTGACCAGCTTTACTATCACACTGTTATTTAGACTTGGTATAGGAAACATCACCTCTCAACTCTAAT
>WWET01000777.1:306834-331708 GCA_011038615.1 Limnodynastes dumerilii | reverse complement strand
GTTTGCCGTACGTTTACTCGCGTAGCGTATTTTCGCGTGCATGCCTTCTATACACTCCCCTAGGCACACCCCTTGAATGTACGTATTTTGTCAAGATACGCTTTTCAAACCATACCTTAACTTTTGCCTACGTAACGGCAGTGATCTGCACACGTACGTATGGCCAATGCATATTTACGCAGCTAAGTACGCCCATACTGTACACTTTAAATACAAACCCCCGCCTACTGAACGTATTTCAGACGTATTTTGGACTCATGTAAAATTGGCAAGTATTTACGTGACACATACGTGAGTGGCCCATACGTTCACAATTACGCTACAGTAGTGAGCGTATTTTCTATGGTGTGCATGCGCAGTACTTACCAAAAGGCAATTTTATGTCTCTGCCACGCGTAAATTCGCTCACAAGCTTTGTTCTGGATCTGGCCCTAAGTTGTTTTCTTTGTTAGATTCTTGACATTAGAAAATTTGATTATTCGTAACGTTGCTTAGTGAAACAAACTAGAAAAAAATGTTGGTGAACTACAAATTTGGTGTGGGTTTCTTTTTGCATATAACCAAGGAATTAATGCATCTCATAAACACTATAGAAGGAATAATACAGCACTTTAGCAATAATGGACCACATCCTCATTTAGATCTGTGATTATTGGTATTACCAATATATTGATATTAGATAAAGGGGGAGCTGTAGACATAGCTTATCTAGATTTTAGTAAGGCTTTTGACACTGTGCCACATCGCAGACTGTTAATCTGGAAACTTTGGGATTGGACTTTAAGATAGTTGCATGGATACAATCTTGGTTACAGGATAGACAACAAAGGGTTGTAATAAACTGAATTCCTTCTGGGGATGGTAAGTAACTTTTGGAGTACCCCAGGGTTCTGTACTTGGACCAGTGCTATTTAATATCTTTATAGGTGATATTGCCTGTGGTATCGAGGGGAATATATGCCTTTTTGCAGATGACAATAATATATGTAACAGGGTAGACACACCAAGAGGGGTACAGAAAATGAGGGATGTTCTAGGTAGACTAGAAGAATGGTCTAGAGTGTGGCAACTGCAGTTTAATGCCAAAAAATGCAAAATCATGCCCTTGGGGCACAAAAATCCAAAAGCTCAATATATTATTAATGGCACTAAATTAGAAACTACTGAGGAGGAAATTATTTCATGTAACTTAGAGGTAGCCAAGCAATGTAACATAGCAGTGAGAAAGGCCAGTCAGATGCAGAGTGAGAGGAATTAGTAGCAGAAAGAGAGAAATAGTGATGCCCCTTTATAGATTGTTAGTACGACCTCACCTAGACCTCACCTAGAATATTGTGTTCAGTTCTGGAGGCCATATCTCTAGAAAGACATAAATACATTAGAGACTGTGCAAAGAAAAGCAACTAAAATGGTCCATAGCATGTGTCACAAATCATACCAAGAAAGGCTAGTCAAGCTAAACATGTACAGTATAGCTTGAGGCAGAGAAGGGAGAGGGGGTATATGATAGCAGCTTTCAAATATATCAAATGTTGTGACCGACTAGAGGAGGGTGGCATTTTTCAAAGGAAGAGGTGTAATAGAACCCGAGGGCATGAATATAAACTGGAGGGTGGTAAATTCAGAGGAAATGTGTGGAAAACTTACTTCACTGAAAGGGTGATAGATAAGTGGAATAGCCTCCCATCTGAGGGGGCTTGAGGCTAACACAGTAGAACAGTTTACACATGCTTGGGATAAATATAAGAATATCCTAAATCTTAAACTAAATTGAGGGTAAATAGGGTTTAGGGTCAGTATAGTTTAAATAAACAACTGGGCAGATTGAATGGGCCATGTGGCTCTTATCTGCCGTCACTTTCTATGTTTCTATGACATCCACACATGCATGAGATCACTTCACTAACCATGCCCCTCCCACCACCGGATGTCTGATAGCCATAACCTAACTTGTTTTACAACTCCTTTGAAATGTGATTCAAATGCACGAAAATTAGGAGAAAACACGATTTTTTAAGACAAATTCACCAGTTTTGTCACAAAAAGCAGCTTTCTTTGTAAATTGCCAATGGCATTATGATTTCTCGATGGCTTGTGAAAATGTGATTGCTATAAATACCTGATAAACTCTTGAATAAAGAATAATTTCTTGTTAATAACAGATAACAAAAAGATAATATATAAGATCACATGTAGAGCAGTTTGTAGGCCTAGCAGAAATATGTTTTGGTGACCCCACCCCCCCAAAAAAAAAAAAAAAAAGATATGTTTGTGTTCAGCTATTAATTTCCATCCCCTTGTATGTGCCCAGCCATCCAATTCTGCTCTTGTATGTGTGTCCAGCCTCCATTTCTGCCCCTTGTGTTTGTCCAGCCATCATTTCTGCCCATTGTATGTGTGTCCAGCCGCCATTTCAGTCCCTTCTATATCCAAAACTTCTTGCTTTGATAATCTATTTTAAGCTTTATCTTTGCTGTCATCTTCTCCTTCTACCTTTTTCCTCTGCAGTGCTTTCAGCTGATCTAACTGTGTCATTCACATTAACAGTATTGGTTACACAGGAGGATCTACCTAGGTCCAAATTTATATCCATGAAGCTGTATATGTTAGTTCTACGTCATTCAGTAAAACAGGTCTGGTCTTACAGGGCTTTCATAGGAACCCTGTCTAACCAGTACTGCTTAAGTTAATGATGCAAGCTGCACTTTTTTTATGATGTGGCCAGCATTGATGTAAGCCGCGGTCTATGTGACAATGGCCCGAGGGGCAGAGTGACTTAAAGGGGGGTGGCCCTGCTGGTTACCTTGGGATGTGCCCTATGTGAATATGGGTTCCGTTCCAAAAGGGCCGTTATTGCCCAGCCAGTTCCAAACTGGCTGGGAAATCGATAGCTTTTGCCTCAAGGAGGCAAGTAAAAAATCTAACACCAACCGTTTTTCTAATCCTTACCCTAACCCTCCCCTTCCATTACTCTAACCCTAAGCCTCCCTTCCCCACAGCCTGACCCTAACCCTCCTTTTCCCTCAGGCTAATCCTAAAACGTCCCTTCCCATAGCCTGACCCTGATACTCCTTTCCCCGCACCCTGACTAACCCTCCTTTCCCCGCAGCCTGACTCACCTCTCTGGTGGTGTCTGTGCTGGGTTTGTGGCAAGTCTGCGGTGGGTCCAGCAGGAGGCGTTTTCGAAAATAATCCAAAAATGGCTGCCTATTCGAAATAGAGACACCCGAAAAAGAACTTTAGGCTGTCTGTATTTCTAAAGGACAGTCCTCGAGGCGGGGACTTCAACCGCTGAATGCATGGCTCAGCCACCTCTAGAAATGGCTGCCATCATATGGAAATATTTATCAATTGTTTAATATTTGAAACATTGCTGATGTTCTGTATCTTCCTATAATACTTGATTTTTTTTTTAGCAAATAAAGGGTTGAGTATAGTTAATCTACAGAAACTGCCGTTCCCCTAACTTTTAATAAAGGAGCAAATGACATCTGTTAGATTATGAGAACAAGGCTGTTTTTTATGTAAAATAACATGGCTGCAGCATCTTGTGCCAGCTGCAGTCAGCATGAAATTATCTCTTGACACTTTGGCTATAGCATATTGTTTGGCATTTAAGTAACAATATGTGTTAGGTTAATGAACATATAAAATCCTACTTTACAGAAATGTGAAAAGGTGAGCTGCAGCACATAGCATATAGGTAGTCTTTAAAAAACTGTTCACCAGCTCTCAATAACGATACATGATAAACAGAATTCATTTGGATTGGGATGTTTGAAGTATTGATGTGTGTTTGAAGTATTTTTGGACTGCTATAACTAATCCAGCAATAGGAGGATGATACAATGGTGATATTAAGAAAGCAAAAAAATAGACATATTTTTAAATATGTCCCAGGACTTGGGATATTAAGAAAAAACGTAATCCTCTATATGAGCATTTCTTGGAAACATTGCTGTGTGTGTGTATGGGAATCAGGAGTGGTCATATATGGATGCACACCTACCATAATTACTACTGCAAGGCCCCCAATAAATTCACTAAATCAGTCATTTAGTGCATAGGGTTAGATAGCAGCTCATAACAGATGAAAGTGCATTAGACACCTTTAATCAGGAGTCTTCACCTTATATGAATCCTTTATCAATGTAACTGAAATATGTTTGTGTTAGTTTTACCAATAATGCATTAATCAGCACTCGATAAGAGTAGAGCAGGTGCCTTTACCAAAGCCACTTCTTGGGTTTATGTCTTGTAGCTAAGAGTTCTGGGTAATTCTTTAAGGTGATATATTTTTTAAACAGGCAGGACCCATGTGGGTTCTGGAGGCTTACCACCAACCTACACTTAGGGCCAGATTTATTAAGCTGCAGGTTTGGAAAAGTAGAGATGTTGCCCATAGCAACCAATCAGATTCCAGCGATATTCTATTGTATGTAATAGGAAACAGAGAGCTAGAATCTGATTGGTTGCTATGGGCAACATCTCCACTTTTCCAAACCCACAGTTTAGTAAATCTGGCCCCTAGCCTGTTAAAGAGAAACAGGTTAATATTTACATTTAATTGCCACAAAACACAATGAAAAAAAGAAAGAATGATAAAAGAACTATTCTGGTTTGTTTGTTTTTTCAGGACTAAAACATAAAGTGGCCTAATTATGCCTGTTAAATGATAAATATTAATCTTGAACTTTTTATTTAATTACGAAATAACCTTTTCACAGCTATTAGTTTAACACTGATGATTCTACTAATCAATGGCAGCAAATGTAACTCTCTGTAGATGTAGTATTTATGGCATTGTCAAGGGGAAACTGTACAGTATGGGCAGATCAGTAAAGCAAAACTTCCTGAAGGTCGCTGTGAGTAGTTTGTGTTCTTCATTTACAGTATTTGTGTGTTCCGCTTCACAAACTTGCAATTCCCATGCTTATTTGTGCTAATTAACACCTTTCACTATGCTCAATAAGCAATAGGATAATCAACAGCCTTAAATGGCTAATTTCACATCTTGAGACAGATATCCTATTAACAAATGAATTGCGTTTTCTGTTGTGTTGTTTAACTGGTCTCAGGAAAGTATTGACTTTAGATGGTACATCACTATATAATATATGATCTTAGCATCTTCTTTCTCTATATGTTTTCTAAAAGGGCCTATTTATTTATTTATTTATTTTTTTATAAACTTTCAAGCATTAAATATAGCATCTGACACAACCCACTGCTACTGCAGAGACAATGAAAAAGGCCCTGAGAAAAAACTAAGTGCTCTGGGGTTTTTCAATGACCTTTTTAGTATTTAAAAACATGAATGAAAACCCTATATTGAGAAAACCATTTACAGCTATGTATATACCATTTATTAAGGTCGATGGGTCAGATCCGGAGCTACATCCACTAGTGTATTTACGCTAGCCAGAGTCTTAAAAACGCTATTTTGCAAGTACTGCGCATGCGCGCGCCAGATGTTACATCACGTAATTCTGAACGTATGCATCAGCCTAGTATCAAGAGCGTAACTACGAATGAAGGGGAGTGCCAGCCATATGACACCCGTAATTACGCTTCAGAGGCGGGTTGAGGCATTTAAATCATACAGTATGGGCGTACTTAGGCGCGTAAGTACGTGCAGCCGTTATGGCCGACAGGAGTTGCGCTTGGAAAAGTTAAGGTAAGGCTTGGAAAGCGTAAAATGGCAAAAGTACATACGACTGAGGGGAGTGCCTGGGGTAGTGCATAGTAATTACGAGAGCGTAAATACGCTAGGCATTGAAACGTAAAGGGAAAGTAGGGCTGGATCCGGCCCTATGTATGCTAATGTGTGGACTGAAAATGCAGTTACGCTGACGGATCAGCTGTCCCTACAACCACTGATCCACATGAATATAATTAAACCAGCCCCTACTGTAAAATTTAAATACTCCCCCGTGCCCACCGTATAGAGGTTAGGTGGACGGAGTGGATGGGCCCCCCTGTCAGACAGATTTCCAGGCACACGGAACTTCTCCAATTCCATACACCTGGAGATATGTATCGTATCATCTGGCATGCCCATGCACACTGCCAGAGGAGCACCCAACTTTCACAAGCAGACTGCAGATGTCGGGTGTCATATGGAACTATGAATCCCAACACGTTTAAATTCTACTCTATTAATCTAAGGGTGATAATAATGTTACAGTTATGGCTAAATATGTAAGGCTTAGAAATATAATTTGGTTACATTTTATATCTGTTAGGGGCTGATCCAAAGTTTGAGACATGAGAATAAAACTGGGTACAAACTTATCCAATTATCATACAATCCGACCTTCGACATTAGTGTGTACACTCACTCAACAGTTTTTTACTTACATTCCTGGTCTCTTGATCAGGTCAAAAGACTTTTAAACCTGCTAAATACTCAGGCAACCCAATCACCCGACTAATTTCCACGTGTGTACCCTCCTGAGACTGGCAAAACCATTTTGAACTGCAAGGGAAGGCAGTTTTAAACTATGAAAACATGATCAGAGTTGAGAGGTAAAGTGTTGTAGGTCAACTCTAATTTGTTGGGATAGTCCTTTCATTTTGTGTTATAAAAGAGCACAAATTGGTTTTATGTTTGATCAAAAATATGTTTAGTGCAAATGCATTTTTGTTTAATAATGTGCATGCGCAAATTACATTTTTAATGCTGATACCAAAGTCTCCCTGTTCCTTAAAGAAGTGAGACTGGGCAGTTTTAGGACTGAGCACAAGGGCTTACCCCTTTAAAAGATGTTCATATTTAAATTCCATACGTATATGTGTGTTTGTTTGAATGTTGTGTACTATGTAACAATACATGTAGATAAAAATTGTTATGACAAATTAGACAAAAAAATAGCCAGTATGTTTTTTATTTTAAAACAATTACATAATCATTTTATTTTATTGATTATTTGAGGCCACAGCTGTACAGAGAAATAAACACGTACCCTAGCATTTTTCACATACCTTAAAAATACTATACACTGTGAATTCACTGTGGTTACAGTATTTATTTGTAAAACTTGCAAAAACAGCAAAAAAAAGTTTTCTGCCAAACTATGCTGGCTTTCAGTGATGCAGAATAATAGTTACAAAGTAATCAGAGCCAGTCACAAGATTGATAATTGAGACAAAACTTTAAGGGTTTCTCTTTACAAATTCTGCTGACCCTTCTGCTTTGTGACTGCTGAACACCAGTGATGGTTGTAGTTGGCATTGAAAGAGCAGAACAGTTCTTCCATTCAGAGATCTTGCCACCAACAGCAAACAATGCTGACTTTGCTTAGCCCCTGTTCTTGAATCGCATTAATGCAACTCACGACAGCCAGGCAGAAAAGACTTCAGTGTTTATTAGGGGAATATAATCATTTAAGCCTGAATAAGCTTCAGATGCCTAATGTGGCAGTTTGGTCAACATAAATGAGATGTAAATTTGCAGTGAATAGCCCCTGATTACAGAAAAATTTTTAATGCAAGATTCTAAATTGATTTATTGGTACCGTTGTCAAGATATAATTCAGGACTGTAATGCTATCTTTGTGAAATACTTGGACAGATTACAGCCTGGGGAACAGGGATAATGGCAGATTCTGCAACATATG
Source organism: Limnodynastes dumerilii (assembly GCA_011038615.1). Classification (NCBI taxonomy): domain Eukaryota; kingdom Metazoa; phylum Chordata; class Amphibia; order Anura; family Limnodynastidae; genus Limnodynastes; species Limnodynastes dumerilii. The sequence goes on along the minus strand of WWET01000777.1, from coordinate 324,089 downwards.
ATGAATTTACTATGTTATTTACATTTCTGATTTGGGAAAGGACATTTTCACATAACATCATATACATACTTTAAGTCCATGTAGCAAACATGCAGACAGTTTATAGGTTGATTCGTTTTGGTTTAATTTTAGCACAGTTGTACTTAATAGTAAAGAAGCTTAAAGTATTCAAGCTAGTTCCAAGCTAGAAAATAATAACATTTAATCTTCTGAACCTAAATGCCTTTTTCAAGTTTGGGTGTATATATAGAACAGTAGTCTTTTTTATTAGTTCAAACTTAAATGTGATGTAGGCGGTGATAATATTTGTAAAATAATAACTACATTGGAATTTAAAGTTTTAATTTTGCTTGAAAATAATGTTATACATACTATAAAGTGAAATGGTTAAATGAGAACATTTTAGCTGTGCCTGTTAAGCTAACATTTACAATGTTTTGAACTTTAGAGCCAGTTTGAGAACAACTTTCAAGTTCTTATAAGTATTTCTCCAAATGTGTTTAATTATTTATTATTTAGAGGGGGTCCAATTTTTAAACAAAACAGTGGTTTTTGACCAATAAGTGTTTTTAATAGGAAGAATATAATTTGTTACGTGCAAAAAATTGGATATTTCTTTGTTGTCAATTACTGTTGTTAGTTATAAAAATAATATAATGTAATATATTATAATACAAAACTATATTATATTATATTATATTCTGAAACATTGTTCATATGAAATACTTTATTTTTTCTGCTGTTAACTATGGGTTGTCAAGAAGACATACAGAATGAAAGGCCAATAGAATTTTTATTTGTAAACTATGCTTATGTAAAAACACCCTTAACATTTTGCATACTATATTACCCCAGCATCAGTAGTAAAGATAAATTGTAACATGCTGTAACAACAACATTGTAGTTATACTTGTACAAAATAAAACACTATAAAATACTAAGCTCTGTATGTATGACATAGGAACAACAAGTATTAAATATTATTTTATTGTGTGTGTTCTAATTTGTTCTAAGGATTTTAATTCCATTTACAGTAAAATAAATGTTGCCACTCAAATTAGTTAAACACATCAGCAACCATTATGTTGGTTGGTCACAGGGTACTCATCTGGGAACTAATAGTGCAACTGTAGTTGAGATACCACTCTGCCAGGGGATACTAGCTTCACCCTTCTGGGCCAGGGTGAGTAAAACCCTGTGGCTAAGGTTGTGCTGGGGACAAAACTGCCTGTAATAAAGCACTGAATCTGGACGGTGTATGTGACGGTGTCTGGGACTTCCTCTTTGTGCCTTATACTTGGTTGTATAAGTGGTAGAAGTAGTAGTATATCTTTTTAGCATACAAATTTGTTATTCTGTTTTTAGATGAGCTTTCAATTTAAAAATACATGATATAAAAGTTGGGACTCTAATAGGTTTAAAACAGAGAAGCCTTGTAAGTGACTGGTGGCTTATCATATATTTGCAGATGTGTGTAACAAATTCTCTGACTTTTATTTTAAAGATAGAGGACCGTATTCAAAGATCCGTTTTCACGTGGAGTTTTGTGCGTATTTTTAGGTACGTTTTAACTGCGCATGTGTAGTAACTTTATTTCCGTAAGTTACGTTAAATATACCTACATGAATGCTTTAGGCACGGACATGTGAATTGCACTTGGGAACATATGTATGGATGGACGGCGTAGAAATCCGTACTTTAAAATTTACATTAAAGTGGGTGTGGGAGGCATTAAAATTAACGCTTGAGGGCGCGGCTATTCTGAATCGCATGCACGGAAGACATATACGCACGTAAGTACACACTTAAAGATCAGAGTGGTCTCCATCACGATAACCATTGGTGATACCTCTGTCTCCTCATTCCCTCAAGTTCGCTGTCTAGGTTTATACAACACATCTGTGCCCTCTCTCATTCTTGTTGTTTCCACCTACGCAACATTGCATGCATCCGTTCCTTCCTCACCAATGATGCTACTAAAACCCTTATCACGCCTCGACCACTGTAACCTCCTCTTCATAGGTCTCCCGCTCACCCGTCTTGCCACTCCTTCAATCTATACTCAATGCTGCTTCCAGGCTCATCTTCCTCTCTTGCCGCTCTACCTTGGCCTCTCCTTCATGTCAAACCCTCCACTGGCTTCCTGTCCGCTTCAGACCTCTCTTTAAACTCCTTATCCTCACATTTAAGGCCATCTCCTCATCCACTGCTCCCTACCTCTCTTCCCTCATCAACATGCACACCCCTCTCCCACCCTTTCCATTCTGCTAACCAGCACTGTCTGACCTCTTTACTGATCACTACATCTGACGACTGTATCCAGGACTTGTGCTGCACCTCTGCACTGGAATGACCTTCCTTCTTCAGTCAGACTCTCCCCCACATTGCAGGTCTTCAAGCGTTCACTCAAAACGCATCTGTTCAGGCTAGCCTAACCCTCCTCCACTAAACCATCCTTCATCTATCTCTCTCCTTATGTGTTCTTTAAGTTCTTCCCTCCCACATAGTGTGTTAGCTCGCATGAGCAGGGCCCTCCATCCTAGTGTTGTTCCTTCCTCCACCACTCCCTCCTCACTTTGTACCCTCTTGTCCCCCTCTGTTACCCTTTTACCCCATCCCCACCTGGTGGCTCCCTTTCAACCTCTCACTGCGCTCAATCCTCTGCTTCCTGATCTTTCAAGCTTGACACCTCGCATTTTGCCTTGCGTTCTGTGCTTGCTTCACTTTATTGTATTTCTGTGATATTTTATAGTCATATTGTGCTGTCCATCCCTAGCCTATATGTCTGTACTGTACTGCGGACACCTTGTAGCACCTTATAAATAAACGATAATAATAAAAAAAGTCTATAGCAGTGTAAGCCTATGATTGCACAGCAGGGAGAGGGGAGTGTCATGGGTGTTGGTGGGTGTTGCCTTGCTACGTCTGTGCGTATAATTGCGTACTTTTACAAAGACGATCTCTAAATACGGCCCAGAAAGTTATGGTTTGTGGCTGGGTAATTGCAAGTTGCGAGTGCTGGGGTGTCTTTTATGTATTTGTGTAAATTCCCCATACCCCCCATACCTTGCAGCACCTGCTCTATATAAACTTAAACATTTATTTGTACAACCTCCATTTTGTGTGTTTGTTTTAAAGCTTGTCTGGGATAGCAGCTGACAGGGGGTGCTGTTTCAGAGTAGCTGTTTTGGAGACTTGGGGACCTCTGCCGAGTGTGAGCTCTCAATTTAAAAATACATGATATATGACCCAAAGTCAGGACAGTTTTAGAGTTAGGACCACCAAAACAGAGAAGCATTGTAAGTGGCTGGTGGCTTATCATATATCTGCAGATGTATGTAACAAATTCTCTGACTTTTATTTTAGAGATAGAAAGTTATGGTTTGCGGCTGGGTAATTGCAAGAGTGCTGGGGTGTCTTTTTAGGACTTGAGGTTTCTTTTGACATTCCTAAAAGTATTGTACTTGAAGACATTGCAGTTTAGACAGTATTGAAGCTAATTGATTTGTTTTCCTTTCTGTATTTTTAAATGTATCTTCTGCCCTACATTCATTGTTTACCACATGTAATGCCACAGTTCATGACTAATAAAGATGAAAATTTACTGGAAATGTAAATAAGAATCAATGATACAATGATACAAAAATGTAACAAAATGATATCTTTAATGAATTATGTATATGCAAGAGAATTATAGTGGATTATGAATTAGCGAATTAATTAAAAATTTCTAGAATAAGCATAAGAATAAAAAAAATATAACAACAACATTCTTTTGTACAATGAATGATTTTTCAATGAGTCCTATGCAGAACTGGGTTATTAAAGATGGTAGGAGTAATATTACATGTTTAAGTAGCAGCAGTTTCAAGGATCCAAAGCTGGTTCCTTGCTTCATCTATCCGAGGTGCTGTGTTGGGTTTCAGAAAGCCAATGAATGGGTTGCCTAAAAATACATTTGGCATACTTACCCATTTATTATGAAAACCTCTTAATTTGGTATATTTTCTAAATAGAGACAGATGAAAATGAGTTGTTGGTTGTCTGGAGAATGGAACCGCCCACTCTGCTAGTACGCACTGACTTCCATAGAGTAGACGCTACCTAAAGACAGGCAGCTATTGAGGAATTAAGTGGCTCAGAGAAGAAGACAAAGTAATGTGAACAAATAAACTATTTCACAAACTGGACCTACACATTTTACTAAGTTTATTTATACCCTGGTTATCTCTTTAATTATGTCCTTTATTTCTTGGCTGTCATTGCCAAGGCCATATTCTTATTCTGATCACTTTTCTGCTAAATATCTTTCCTGAGTCACACAAGTTAATATTGACTTAAGTCTGTACTTGCAGCAAATTAACTACTAAGTTAGCAAACAATAATGATATTAAGGTTTAGGATGCAAGCATCTCATGAGAAATGACTGTGCCAAAGTGATTCATACTTTACTGAAAACAAATATCAGTCTTATCACTGTGTTCCTTTTATTCGTTTATAAGATACCAATATAATATTTTATATTTTACATAATACAGAAAGCCGACTGTAATTGCTAAACAAAGCGAGCTTTGCAGGGCTTATATCTGTGCAGACAAGGCCAAAAAATGACTTACAACAAAGATAATCAGCTGGGCACATTTAGAAAAAAAGAGCCATGTATGAAAATATATCACCAGCTCTCCCTAAGTCTGTTAGTGTTGCATTGTGAATTCAGAATGCTAGCATGGTTTCATTAAAAAAATGGATAGAATAGATTACTAATAGTGATTTCATTTAAAATCAATCACAATATGTAATATCTGTAAAATATAGGCTTTTTTAATGTAAACCAATTGGGATTCAGCATATAGTAAATGCTGGCATTTCGAACATTTAGACTTGCAGCAGGCCAGCCTGCGAACTCTCACAGATACTATCCCTCCCAACACATCCTCTAATGATGATGATAATAATGATGGTGAACTAAGGTCACATCAGTGTCATAGTCAACAAGAAAGCAGCAAGTGTTCCAGAGAAGCCAAAGAGGAGGGGGGATGGGGGAGTTTGTGTTTATTACAGGTGTCTATATGAAAGATCCTGATCCACACTAGAAAGCATTCTGCTGGTCCTAAAACCCCATGCAAATAATGGGAGGCTTATCTGCAATCCAGACATGAAGGTCATTGTAATGTAGCTCTTTCTAGGTATGCAAGTATGGCAGATTCATTACAGCATTACGGACAAATAATGAATATGTTCCATTTCTCCAGCTATCCAGACACAAGCGCAGTAGTTCACTGTTATCTAAATGAAAATAAATAATGGTTATGCTTTTTGTGTGAGCGCCTAACTGACAATACGAAGACACTAAAATTATTGTAACTAATGTAATTATTATCAAATTGAATTAAATGGGGGAAAAAAAGAATGATTATATATTTTTACCAACTCACAGCACAATGCATAAGAGCATTCCCATATCTTTATTGCATTTGGATGGTAACATTTAATGCAATGGTCTGATATAAGCTATGGAGTATCGACAGCCAGCTGCTTCCTGAACATGCCCTGTGACTGGTGCAAAGATTTACTTACTGCATGTGGGACTGAATTTGGCTCCCTTTTGTAAGATCAGTTTTCTATACACTCACAATGCCTGTCCACCCTTAGCAGCAGTTATGTTCAGGTCTGGATGGCCATAACTGCACACACACTTGTTTTTGGCATGCCCAGCACAGCAGAATGCAGAGATACTCTGTGCCATTGGGCTTATGTGTGAGACTGGCACAGACCCAAGATTTACAATATGGGTTACATTTGGGTGTGCTGTACATGTCTCTTTGTTTGGTGTATGTGTAATAGCCAGTCAGTGCTTGGTTAATATAGAGAGATGAGAAAGCAGAAGGGATCTTAGCCATTCAACTATCTTTCAAATCTTGAACCAGCAGTTGTGTGGGTTATTCCTCTTCCACTGACAATGATACCTTAATAAAGGAAAATAACAACCTAGGATCATGTTGTCAAGTAGACAAATATTTTTATTTCATGGCAGACTAAAATGTTGCAAATAACCTTCAGCTCAGTAAAGTGTATATTTGTTAGTAGCCAGTGAGCGAAAGTCCTCTCTTTCTAAAAACAAAGTTGTATATTTTGCTTTATACAGCAACCAGTGGCGGAAAATTGGTTTTGTAATTCTCATGCTAAGATGGAGACGATTGATTTTATACCTGCTTAAGTTGACACGTTAGAGAAGCAAAAGGAAATTACAGACAGAGCCACAGATTTTATTCATCTAAAACATGTGCCATGGTACAGCATGCTGTTTTATTGCTTGCAGCTTGGTAATTGCTAGGTATCATCACCGTATACCGAACACAAATCATTAGAGCTCAATTGACAGGACAGCTCTTCCCCACACCTCAAGGGCTTCTGCGAGTTACTCATTAAAGTCTATAGTAAGGGTAGAAAAACAGTCACATCAATGTCCTTAATGTCCGAATCACCATGAAGGACAAGAAGATGCTGAAACAGGAAATAATTGAAGAGAAAATTACCTCAGAAAAAATAAATATTAGTTCTTATAATATGGTGACATGGCCATACAACATTTATAACAACTTGCTTATATATGTCGTAACATAATCGCTACCAATCTTACATTTACATGTACATAAGCTTAAATTTATATATTTCAATATGTGTTATGATTAGGCCTATATATTTTAAAGCCTTTCGGTGCCTGTCACGCTGAAGTGAAGGAGAGGGCATGTTATGTATTTACATGATAAACTTGTTTTTCTGTATTGTATGTTCAGAATAAATAACATCTGTCAATTTATATTTCATTCCTTTTGTAAATATATTTATATTAGTGATTAAATACAAGAACATAGCTCATATATTTATTTGTTTGTTTTGCAAAGGTATTAGTAGCGTATTTTTTAAGAATATTAGATAAACCTATCTCTGGCTTTATAATGTCAACTACAAACGCTCAATGTTTTCAAAATAATACTGTCACACTAGAACACAAAAGCTGTTATTAACATTTTCATTCTGCTTCTCACAGCTTTGCACTCTTGCTTTAGTGAAAATGCATTGACTTAAAAATAATGCTTTCATAAATGATTTATTACCACACAATATAATCACTGCTGTGTTTTGCTTGGTGCTATCAGGAGTGCAGCTAAATATTTAGTTCACACAGTACATGCAGAAGAACGACCTATGACTTAAATCTCACTTTGCCCTTTGTAAGCATTCAGGATGATGCAATAAATTGTTCTGGGATTATTTTGATAGATTTTTGACATATGTAAACAAATTATATTTCTTTCCAGTATACCTTCAAGTAAATAAACACATGAAGTGGTGGATTTTCTATAAGCTGTAATAGGCACTTGTCTAAAAGTGAGGGGCCAGTTTATGGGGACAACTAAGATAGATAGATAGATAGATAGATAGATAGATAGATAGATAGATAGATAGATAGATAGAGGCAGAGTATGACATATGTGTTTGGATGACAGTTCATTTTACACATTACACATCTTTAGCACTTGCTATATTTAACTCATTCATTAACAGAAGATCTAATTATAAAATCACAGACTTTCTCACAAGCTCACATATTCAAGCATGTTGACTCATATAATATTCTCTTAAACTACCATCGGCTGACTTGCCATTCCCAACATGCACTCAAATAAACTAAAGACACGGACAACATTTTTTGGCTTTATAAGGGGGGCATAGATTCACTGAATTAGAGTTGATGCAGACTATATAGGGGGCATAAATTTATTGAATTAGAGTTGATGCAGACTATATAGGGGGCATAGATTTATTGAATTAGAGTTGATGCAGACTATATAGGGGGCATAGATTCACTGAATTAGAGTTCATGCAGACTATATAGGGGGCATAGATTTATTGAATTACAGTTGATGTAGACTATATAGGGGGCATAGATTTACTGAATTAGAGTTGATGCAGACTATATAGGGGGCATAGATTTATTGAATTACAGTCTATGCAGACTATATAGGGGGCATAGATTTATTGAATTACAGTTGATGTAGACAATATAGGGGGCATAGATTTATTGAATTACAGTTGATGTAGACTATATAGGGGGCATAGATTTATTGAATTACAGTTGATGCAGACTATATAGGGGGGCATAGATTTATTGAATTAGAATTGATGTGGACTGTGAATTTGTTAATAGAACTAATAGTGGACCTGATAGCAGGTGGGGAGTTAGCCAAGTGAAGAGGTAAAAAGAAAGAGGTCAGGCACCCCCTGACCTTGGCGCTCTGGAAGGTAATGGTCAACACGAGAACTCTATCACCTTTCATAGTGCGCACCCTGGCATAACCGGGGAGGAACCAGCCACCGGGCATAACTTCCTGCTTCAACTGATAGGATGTATCTCCCGTGTACCATACCTTATCGCCTTACCTAGACCCAGATATTTTGCTGACAACCCCACTGCTACCACCAACCTATGCCCCATCTGAAAATAAAATTACATGTTAGTAAATAGAGAGGCTGAACTCTATGTGACCTGTCCTAATATAAGCCTAAACCCCTCCCCTTTATCCTGGTAATACTCCTCTTGATTGGCCTAGTGCTTTAACCCTTGACTGCCTGTTGATATTAGCAGCTGTCAAATATTTATCGTCATTCATGCTTATCTGGCATTCACTTTCTTCATTGCACTTCTCTAGGACATGATTTTAAAAAGTGTCTATACAGTTTTTGACTGGTATTAAAATTTGGGTATTAAAACCTTGGTCTTGTGTATTTACTGTAACTGGACATGCAAGTTAAATAGATTGCATCTGCCTGTTGTACAAATTCAGTAAACTTCTTAAAAAATTTTGGGGTAAAAATACAATTAAAATTATAAAAATAAAATTCATCCAAATTCTTATATTGTTTGTTTTTAAAAAAGGATAGTAAAATACAATAACAAAAATACATGGCTTCTATTTTTGTTCCGTCCTTAAAATATGTAACCCTTAAACTGTTTATGGTTCTATGTGATGAATAAATGAGTCTTGGCCTAAAGTCTACAGGACTCTTGGGAATTAATATAGCCGCAAGGGCTTTCCGAACTAGGTTGTGTTAATGAAAAAATAAATAAGAGGTTGTTATACAATTTCTGATACAGATGACAAAGATAAGATTAGGAGGCAGGACGGAGGTTTGTAAAGAAAGGACTAAGCATGTGCCAAGATATGATTGTGCCATCCCTCCCTAGTGAATTTAGAAAGATAAGCAGCCTTAGCAAATTACTATTTAGCACATCTTTTTCTCCCGTTCTTTTAGTGCCTGCATTCATTTTAATGAAAATCTATCTCAGGATTTGTACTGGATTAGCTGTCTACTTTTCTTCTTCTTTTGTTAGCTTGTTCTATTGTGAAGCACTGTTTAAGTGTGATGGCATCATTTCAACATAAAAATGTATTGATATGCTGCAGGGTCTAGTGTATAGAAAATAAAAATAAAATACTTAAGCATTTGAAGAGAACATAGTTACCGGTACTTACAACTTTTTATTTGTATTACTCAAACTTTATTTATTTTTTTCAATGTTTCTTTTTATAGTCAAAGATTTGTTGTAGGTAAGGACTGAATAATGATTAAATAACCTCATGATGTTAGGTGAAGTGTCAAGTGGTCCCTCTCCCTGCTGTAATAGTATATGTGACTTCTATACTGTACTTTTATACTTCCTGTACTTTTAATACTGTATTTTCCTGGTATTTAATTGATATATAGCGGTAAAACATTTAGAAACTAAAAATTGCTTATTTGTCCTTATCCATGAAATGCATCTCCAAAGAGTATTTTCAGAAAGTTTTTCATACATTAAAAATACCCTATTGCACTATATATAACAAATGAAAAATATCATTTCATGTGTACAAATAATACAGTATAATTACCTTTTTTTCTCCTAAAATTGTCCCTTCCTCGTTGATCTAAGAAATATAACTGGGTTATTATAAGGAGCAAGTGGGGATTGGCAAAAAAAAATAGAATAAGTGAATTCACGTGGCCATCTGAAAAGGGTTTTTTATTTTGCTCTTTCTTCTTATCAGATCTTTTCCCAAGTTGGACATGAATAGTTTCTATTTTCTATGGCACATTGACAAGAATTTTTGACTACTACTACAGATTTATTGCTCAGTAGTATTTATTATAATGCCAATTCACTTAATACCATATGCTGGCCTGAGCGTTTTTCTCATATATACTTAAATTATGTAGGATTTTGCATTGTAATAGTGTAAGCATGGTACACTTGTAACTTGTATATTGTTGATGTAGTGGCAATTTTGTATTGACAATTATAAACACGTTGCCAACGGAGATCTGGTACTGTTCCGACCTTCTGTGCAAGTGAGAGCAAGTCACTCTCCTCGCTTCGCTTGCCTGGCCTTCTAAGAACAGACACCTTCCTTATCATTTCTGATGTGTCTTCACTAAAAAAGGGATGCACGAGAAGTCTGGATAGGGCAGTGTGCATATTGCACATCTCTACTGTACAATCTAAATACCTCTCCCTCCTGCTTATGCTTGCACCTTCCCTGCCGTTGGTAAAGTGCTGTGTTGCAAATCAGTACAGTAGTCAGAATACAGATACTGAAATTGATACTGAAACTACAGGGCGCATGGGCAGTAGCAAAAAAAAAAATTGTATTTTCCTAATGAAATGTCCCCTTTTTGGAAATCTGGATCCAGTCCTATAATTTTATTACATATGTAATGAACTGAACTAAATGTATAGAAGTTTTAAAAAGGCATAAGGATGGTATATAGATTAGGCACATGATGGGCTTATATATTAGCTGTTCAAAATTTGATAAATGATATATTAGCTGTCTGCTAGGTCTGTTACGGAAATGTGATTGCAATATAAATATACAATTTTAGGACAATCTATTCATTGTTAGGGTGTTATAATAATATCTATTTTTTACCCTCATGCAGTGGGAAGAAATTGGTGAAGTTGATGAGAATTATGCTCCCATACATACATATCAAGTATGCAAAGTAATGGAACAGAATCAGAACAATTGGCTTTTGACTAGTTGGATCTCCAATGAAGGGGCATTAAGAATCTTCATTGAGCTAAAATTCACACTACGGGATTGCAATAGTCTTCCAGGTGGACTTGGTACTTGCAAAGAAACTTTCAACGTATATTATTTTGAATCAAATGAAGAAGATGGCAGGAATATTAGGGAAAATCAATATATCAAAATTGATACAATTGCAGCGGATGAGAGCTTCACAGAGTTGGACTTAGGGGACAGAGTCATGAAGCTAAACACAGAGGTAAGAGATGTGGGACCATTGACCAAGAAAGGTTTCTACCTCGCCTTCCAAGATGTGGGAGCATGTATTGCCCTGGTTTCTGTACGTGTTTACTATAAGAAGTGTCCATCAGTGGTACGTAACTTAGCCCTTTTTCAAGACACAATAACTGGGGCGGATTCATCACAGCTCTTGGAAGTATCCGGATTGTGTGTCAACAATTCAGTGACAGTCGAAGCTCCCAAAATGCACTGCAGTGCAGAAGGGGAGTGGCTTGTTCCAATTGGAAAATGCATGTGTAAAGAAGGATACGAGGAGAAGAACGATACCTGTCAAGGTAACTCTTTTGTACTGACATATGATAATTATAGCATTGACATGTATAAAGTTATTTAAAAATAGAAGCGACTTTTGCAGAATTGATAAATATACCAAAAATAATGCCACATATAAATAATGGGTGACTTTGTAAATTAGGACAGATTACATTGCTAGTATTGGTTGATATTGAGATTATAATGTTTGTGCAATATAAATTGATTTTATAAGTTTTTTTTTAATTATCATTTAATTTAAAATGTACTTTTTATTAAAAAACTTAAAAAAAAATTATGGGAAAAATGTTTATAATATAGCTTTACAGGCTACAGCTAAATTACAGTAATAATTCATTTTATTACTGAACTGCTGGTGCTACTTATCTATAGGTAATGCCGGATGAGGTCCATGTTTTACCATTTTTTGGTCTGAAAATGTATCTTATCTTGTTAAATATAATCTTAAGTAATCCAAGATTGAAAAATTACATGAAAAGTATATTGTGTTTGCTTTAGGTTAATGTTTCTCAGTTCCTCATTGTTTGTATGAAGGTCAGGTTTCAGTTTTTCATTTCCACAAGTACAGTAGCACAATCAAAATAATAGCACTAGGTGCCAACTTGCTTATCTTTCATTTGTTTTTAATAGTAATTCTATATGTCCCAGTGTTGCAGTACCTGTGATGTTATTTGTTCACTTTTATAAAACTGGTGATGAAGAATACTATGCTGGTTTAATAACAGTTTGATTACAGGGTTACAGACTTTAATTACAGGAGCTGTTTACTATGATCACAATGATCTTTTTTTCTATTTATATTGTAAAATATAAATGACACTACTATATGCAATTAAAAACAATGCAATTATATTGAAATATTTACTTATTTTATTTTATTCATTAACTTTAGACATATTTTAGGGGATATTTAACAATACTTTTGTTAATAAAATATCTACAATACCATATTGAAACAGGTTTAGTGATTATAGCCCTGACAATGAATATTTTATATGTAGGTGATAACTAAACTATGCTAAACTGTGTTTATATGTAGGTGATACTATATTTTAAATATAATTTAGTTTTACCCTTTGAAATAACTGCCTTATTAATACAGTACATGTTATGGTGATTACTTGTAAAACTCTGTTTAGTTCATATTATAAATAGGCAGATGCTATATGCTTTTATGTCAATTTCCCTCAAGCTCTTGCAAGCTTAAGTTTTGAATGTAGTTCCATAAAGGAAAAGATTGAAAAATAATATAATACAATCAAATGTTTCCACACTGTAAGTCTGAGCACATTCATATACATCAAGATATCTTAATTATAACTTGAAGTGGTGTGTGGGTCTGCGGTACAAATGGCCCTTTTTTGAAAGTCACTGTTTCATACCAGGGAATGAAGAAATCTGTCCCAAATCGATTGCTTCTGCCTCGAACAGGCGAAGCAATTGATGATCCACGGAACAAAAATTCAACATCGATTGGTGTGTATCAATGGTGTGTACCCACCCTTATCCTAATTCTTACCCCAACCCTCCTCTTCCATTACTCTAACCCTCCCCTCCCCGCAGTCTGTCCCCAACACTCCTTTCACCACAGTCTGACCCTAAGACTCTCCTCCTTGCAGCCTAACCCTAAGACTCCCATACCCGTAGCTTAACCCTAAGACTGCCCTAACCGCAGTTTAACCCTAAAACTTTCCTACCCACAGCCTGACCCTAAAACTTACTTCCCCGCAACCTGACCTATTACTCACCTCCGGTCCTTTGTGGCAGGTTTGGTGTGTGGCGGTGGTAGCGATAGTCTTGAATGAATGAATGAATGAATGAATGGGTAAGTATGCCAAATGGCATGCTCACCCATTCATTCATTAATATTTCACAATAGTAGTATTTTCGAAATAGAGGCAGCCGAAAATAAGCTTTCGGCTGCCTGTGTTTCTAAAATACTATTATACCGGAGACTACATCTACTTAAAGTGCAATCTTCATTTTAAATTAAACAAACCACAACCTAAATTTGACATTTTTTTTTACATGTGTGCCCAAAGTGTATTTGAATAAACCTTAATTAAAATAAAGCATAAGTTAATTTATGTTTGTTTTTGCTGCAGTGCTCTAGTTACACTGAGGTTCATAGAGTTCTTTTATTATTACTTTTTATAAACAGCAAGCAGCAGTCATCCAGCCAAACACACAAATTCCTCAGAGACATTACTGCGCTTAAAAAGGGAACATGGGTTTATTAATTGGGGCCTATTCAGAACTGATGACTAACTAGTTTATCATCTAGATGTGAATATATGGCTCGCTAGCAGTTGGGGGGGTTCAGCAAATACCTTAAGACAATAGAGGAGAACATCAGATGACCTCAAAGCACCCTAACATTCTAACCAGGATGAACACTCGACCCTATCATAACTGCTCACTTCCGCACCTGAAAGGTGGCATACCTAAGAACCCAACTGCTAGGATCTGATATAATCGCATCCATCCTTGGTTGTATTCTGCAGACTGTTCCCCTTTTTTCCTGTTCCTCCTTTGCACCAATACACAGTTATCTAGAATAATGAAATAGGTTAAATAAACAACAGGCAGGGACAGAGGGAAATTCTGTGAAAAAACGAGACCTTCTGTTTTGTGCCATTCCTTAACTAGCTACTAGCTACGGCGGGCGTAAGCATAAGATCGGCTGTAAAGCCGATCTGCGCAGGAGCCGGGCAGATGTTGCCCGGCGTAGCTACGGCAATGCCCAGCGTCCCCCAGCGTTACTATGTTAAGGTTAGTGAAGGTGGACGGGGGGAGTAAGTTTAACGAGGGAGGGCTTAGCGTTACAACGCTCCTGTGCGAGCGTATTTTCCATTGCTTATGCCGGCTGAAGTTAGGGTAGCCTTCAGCCGGCGTAAGCCAGGTTAAAATACGGCCGCAAAGGGGGAGTGTCGGGGAGAGTAGACACCGATACGCTGTGCTTTAGTAAGCACAGCGCATCAGCGTAGTTCTGGATCAGGCCCATGGACACAGACCAGGAGTATTTACTCAGAACGCCTCTAGCAAGGTAGAGTGAATCAGGCAGATACTCACAGCAGAAGTGTATAGAGAATAACCATACAGAGTACAGACTACAGACAGGTATGTGCTGGGTGATAGAACAAAGGTGTATAGCATATAAACGACAACTATGTGGACTATACACAAGCATGTGCTATGTGACAATCGCATAGGAGTACAAGGTAGAAACATAGAAAGTGATGGCAGATAAGAGCCATTTGGCCCATCTAGTCTGCCCATTTGTTTATTAAAAACTATACTGACCCTAGACTCTATTTACCCTCAATTTGTTTACAGTTTAGGATACCCTTATATTTATCCCAAGCATGTTTAAACTGTTTGGCCTCAACCACCTCAGATGGGAGAATATTCCATTTATCTATAACCCTTTCAGTGAAGTAATTTTTCCGCACATTTCCTTTGAATCTACCACCCTCCAGTTTATATTCATGCCCTCGTGTTCAAGGTATGTGCCAGTTGTCAATCACACAGCGTGTGACAGTCACACAGAGATAGATACACTCAACAGTGCCAGACGACAATAGGGTATTGGGCATGGAGAGTTAGTATTAGGCTACGAGGCATGCAGTATTAAGGTTAGGCTGCAGGCCATGGGGGGTTGGGGTAAGAGTTAGGGAAAGTGTATAGTTTACTTACCTTTCGCCTTTCATAACATTCGGAACATCTGCTGTGAAGCACCACTTCAAGGGGTTGTCTCGTGATGGCATCCCCATTGCTGTTCTACATTAGAAATGGGCTTCTTTGGAAGCAAATGGGCTTCTAACCAGCAAATCCCATGATTATTAAGACCCCTGGGGTGTATTAGGGCCAGTGGAAGCTGTAAACAATAAAATGCCTGAATTGTAACAGGACAGCACATGACATTGTAAAAATGGCCTTAAACAGAAAATATCTCCCATTGAAAACTAATTAATAATATTCAGTAAAACTTGGAATTTTTGGACAACTACTTATTATTGTAAGATTTATCAAATGTAATTTTATATAAAAATGGTAATTTTTTTTTAAATGACTTTAGTAAGAAAATACAGAAGACTGGTTTAGAAAATAAGCAGTTGCAATTTCCTGACCTACCTTAGCCACAGCTTATTAACCATCAATGTTTCAGTAACTTGCTAAAATTCTTGTGGCGTCTTCTCCATATTGGTCCACATTAAAAACACTTAGGGCTTTATTTACTAAACCGCGTAAAATGAAGAATGGAGATGTTGCCTATAGCAACCAATCAGATTCTAGCTGATAGTATGTAATAAGAAAGTGAGAGCTAGAATCTCATTGGTTGCTATGGGCACCATCTCTACATTTAATTTTCTGCAGTTTAGTAAATCTAGACTTAGAGGGGTTGCAGTCAATGCCCAGCAGAGATGAAAATCTGTACACTTGTATTACATTAGCCATTGGGAGGGTAAATCATGAGCAGATTAAGTTTTTGGTCATATGGTTCTACAGCATTACGTCTTGCACCTGAATGAAAAAAAAAACCCTGAACGACAGTTTTTTTTACTGTTTGGCTATTGATAGACGATATATATATTCATAAATATGCAAATTCACATATATTGGGTAGAATTGTACTATTGGCACTTTGATTATTCAACAGTGCTTGTTGTGCCTCCAAAAATGAAGACCCTGAAGAAATCCCTAGAGTTACAAATAATGTAATGATATCAGGGAAAATGGGCATTAAACAATGTGATATGAACGGCTTCTGTAATGTGGAACATGATTCTCTGAGACTAATTTTAATTCAACATGCAGTACACTGCATTAACAGAATTCCAATGCCTTTAGCATTTTGATTGATATTACAGCAATTCGATCATCCCCAGGACATAGTCGCAGCGGCAAATGGTAAATATTTATCTAACCCCAAACCTTATCCTAGTTTACCCTTACCTTGTCCTTCCATTACCCTAACCCTAACCCTCTCCTCTCCGCAGCCTGACCCAAAGATTTCCTTCATTACAGCTTGACTCTAAAACTCCTTTCCCCACAGCCTGACCCAAAGACTCCCTTCCCTGCAGCCTGACCCAAAGACTCCCTTCCCTGCAGCCTGACCCTAAAACTCCCCAAAGAATCCCCTGGTAGAGGTCTGTGGCAGAGCGACAGGTCTACGGCAGCGGGTTTGGAAATAATGAATCGGTAAGTATACTTACCCATTCATTAGTAAAGCTTTCTAATTACAAAAATTTTTGAAAAACAGAGACAGCTGAAAATGAGCTTTCGGCTGTCTGTATTTCGAAAATAGAATTTTCTTTATGCAGAACTCGTCCCTACATTTAGCGGCATTCTGGTATATGGTGACAAACCATGCTGCAATGTTCCTCCTGCTTTAAATATCAAATTATCAAATGCTGTCCAATAGCAATAACTTTCATTTCTATACTGCCATTTATAATTCCAACTTAAGAAACTTGTTATGACTCAGTAGTAACTGAATAGGTGTGAATAGGGTTATTTTGAAAACTGCAGGGAAGAAGGTGGGTTACTACAGGATTTTACCGTATTGAATCTCACTACTGTAATATGTAACATTAAATAAATAAA
>WWET01000777.1:260293-277826 GCA_011038615.1 Limnodynastes dumerilii | reverse complement strand
CGGGCAGTGGCATGTGGGGGCAGACATGGAGGCTGGCACTGGTATTTGGGGGCAGACATGGAGCCTGGCACTGGCAATAGGGGGCAGACATGAAGCTGGCACTGGCAATAGGGGGCAAATGGAGAATGGCTCTGGCAATTGGGGACAGACATGGAGGCTGGCAATAATAATAAGGAGCAGACATGGAGGCTGGCAATAATAATAAGGGGCGGACATGGAGGCTGGCAATAATAATAAGGGACAGACATGGAGGCTGGCCATATTTACAAGGGGGACATAGATGCTGGACAAATAATAAATGAGCAGACATTTAATAAAGGGGTAGACATATGGAGGCTGGACATAATAATAAGGGGCAGTCATGGATGCTGGACAAATAATAAAGGGGCAGATATGGAGGCTGGATGTATAAACAGGGGCTTATATTTGGAGGCTGGAAAAAATAAGGGGCAGACATATGGATGGCAAAATTATTAAAAGAGGCATGCACTAGACCCGCAATCTGTTCATGTCAGACACACCCACTTTCCCCAGACATGCCCACTTGGCGGTACAAGACACACCCCTTCTACCAGACAACAAAAATTTGTCCCTCTTTACAATTCTCAAATGTTGGGAGGTATGATTTTATAATAGAACATCTAATAATACTTTTATATTTCATAAAGCATGGCAAACTATCTGAAATAATGTCCAACTGTTTATCTTGTGCGCTGTTCATTCAGTATGAAACTAAAAGAGCAAAAGACAATCCCCATCAGTCATGACAGACAAAAAAGGGGAAAAAAATATAAATAGAAAAAGAAAAAGAATTTCCAACACACATTACTGCTTCTTTGCTTTTCAATATATCAAAGCATTTTACACCAAAACAAAATAATTTATACGAGAACAATGAACAAATTTAATAAACTGCCTAGGTCAACACACTTCCCACATGCATCACTCACACAGAGAAATAAATACACAGACCACAGTGCTAGATTTTACAGGGGGCACAGATTTATTAATTGAGAATTGATGACTATAGAATTTGAAAACGGCACCGGAAGAGGCAGAGTGAAAATCAATGGGGACGAACACTCCGAAACCTCCAGGGTGAAGCCATAGCTAATCAGTTACCCCCATAAGGAGAAAAACAGGAGAAAATTCCCCCATGCCCCTAGGAAGCGAGCGATGGTTAGTCTGGCTCACCCTGACTCTAGTACCGTTTACTTACATTATCTTAAAATGTTAACATATAACATCTTAACATATTACATCTTAACATATTACACCTTAACATATAAGCTAGATACACACAAAATTAAGTGAGCCTAACATACTTCTTATATGCCTGCGACTTCCATCCACCCAGTGCCATGGCCGGGATGGGACGTCCTCCGGCCGCCGCAGTAGTCGCTGCCCCAATTCTAAAAGAATGGGTGCTGAAACGGGCGGGGTCCATGCCTAACCTCCAAATGCATTTGTTGAGCACCATTGAAAACTGGAAACGCGTAAGAGGAGATCCATCCCGATACGCCAGACAATTCAGACCTCCTGGGTGACCTTCTCCCATGTAAAGCCAGGCTAAAGAAATCGGACAGATAGTAGCATCTGCATGAAAATTAAGCAAGATCCACCGTCCCTTACCAGCCTGATCTGTTTTGGATCTGTGAATCAGGCAAGCATTGGACTGCTCCGACATTCTGACATTGCAAGAAGGCAGACCCGAATCAGAAGCCATTTTGCTTGAAGCAACGAGCTCGGAAACCCGAAAAGCCCCGAAAAAGTCTCATGAAAACACGGCGCAAAAAAGCCCGGCCTCTAACGCGTCTCTGGCTACCTCTCCCACAACGATGATGAGTCTCTGCAATATCTGCAGGTTGATGGGCTGCCGCAGATCCGGCCCTACCAGCCGTTTCCACACCCAGCCCTTCAAGATGCAGGCAATAAAAAACCCTTTGGTGATGTCACAACCTTGGTACAGTTTAGAAAAGTACGCAACACCCGCTAAAAGGGAAGTCATGGACGCCATTCTGCCAGCTTGATACTCACCCCACAGCCAATGTAAAATCGCTGATTTAATTGTCTTACCTTCCGAGCACTTGGCCTCCTTATAAGCCACCCACTGTTGTCAAGCCCGTTGGTACGCCCTTAGTGTGGCTGGGGCCAGGTAGCTGTCCGCAAAGCCTCTAGGCCGGCCGAACAATCTGCCAGAGGTGACAAGAGCATGACAAGCCTGACACATGAGCCTGCGGCAACTCCCTGAACCTGGGCCAGTCAAAGCGTGACAGCGTATCAGCAACCCCGTTTTCCAGGCTCTAAACTTAATGTTCCCCTTTAAGCAACTCAGAACTAAATACCTAAGTAAACTAATGGAAGGTAGAGATGAAGCCCTTTGCCTGTTGATGGCCTGAACCACCCCCAGATTGTCGCACCAGAAGAGGATATCACGATGACTTAAAGCAGATGCCCACAGCTCAACAGCTACGACAATTGGGAATAGTTCCAGGAACAAACAAGTTGGTGGTAAGACTCAAACCTGACAGAGTACAATAAAGAATTAATACAGAATACAATGCCTAGCACAATACTCAGCCCTCCAAAACGAATTAACACAATTACACAAAATGGCTGCACAGCCTTATAAACCACTTCTAAGCCATCCCATTCCCCCCTCTTCTAAGCTATCCTATTGGCTGCCCTTGATATGACCCCTACAGTGTGATGGTTCATGCTTATTTCAGCATTCAGTTTCATTACCTTTAAAGGAAAAAAAAAAAGTTTCACTCCAAGTCCATCATCATCTACAATATTAAACGGAGATGAACATATTATTTGTATATATATATATATATATATATATATATAACAAAATAAAAAGTAGAATTAAGATCACCCAGACTAATGCAAATATTGGGCTGGATCCAGACTTAAGTAAGTGCTCTAAATAACAGCGTGATATCTATGTGCAGTAAGTAATTCAAATATATATCTCTGCATGCAAAGAATACAATTAACTTGACTCCCCCTGCAATAAAAATGGTTTAGCCCAGGAGTAACTAATTTCAAGCACTTACTTAAGTCTGGATTCAGCCCATTATCACTATTATGTTTTTCTGTAAGAAGCCAAAGTTTTGTTAAGATATATTGAATGAACAATACACTTTAAATCCGTTTAGAATTTTTTTCTCTTCCATTCAGGCATAGCACATGTTAGGAATAATCTGAGACTTAGCCCATGCTATCCATCTCTTAATCTAATAAGTAAACTTATAGTCAGCTGGCTTTCAGTTGCGGTTTCTTGAGTGGCCTGTATGTCATTGTTTTCCATGTCATGCTTAGCATTAGAATAATGAGCATGTGGATCAGATAAAGCTATGTTTGCAAGTGCAGATTCACTCTAGTCAGGCATGAAATTAGATCCAGCCTTTTCTTCTGGGTAACTGCAAGAGGCAGTGCTTGGGTAAGATGGTCTTTTTGACCATAGTTGATTCATCTCTATTGCCCTTTTCCACTGATTTGTAAAGGTGAACTAAACAAGAGTATTTCTTTCTTTCTTTGAGTATGCCCTAACTACAGGAACTATGTAAATGAATGAATGAATGAATAAATAAATAAATAAATATATAATATATGTTTTCTTGTAAGGAATATTACAATGTCATGCCTACAAGCCTTAAGACTGCAGTGCATTATCCAAGTCATGACTGTTATGCAAGCATTTAGCACCACTGATCTCTCTATGTCCTGTGTCTTATATAGCTCAGAGTTGTCACCTTTATATAGTCTTATTAATTAGTCCTTTCTGCATTGCCCAATGATGATTACATAAATTAATATTTATAATGTAAATATTATACAGCTGTCTAATGTTATATAACTACCAATTAATTATCTCAATGCAAAGCTCCCAAAAGTCAGATTTTTATACTGCTCCTTTCACTGTGATCAGTATGGGTCAACACATTATGAATGGAAATATTATATGACGATGTACTGGTGTATCATGCAGCTCCTCCCATAACACTCTATCATTACATTGAATATCATGTTTGCTGTTGTTCAGAATAGAACATGACCTTCTCCTAAAATACCCTCTAGATTTAATACTGTCCATGTACTGGGAAATTAATGTGGTTGACTGAGTCCCTTGTAGTGAATTTCTCATTACATGGCTGGATTTAAGAAAAAGTTTAACAAACATTAAACAACATTAATTTATTAATAATACAGCTGAATACATAGTTCCTTGCTTGTTTATTAACTACTAGCAGCACACTGGCAACCACAGCACAGACAAATAGAATCTTGGGATTCTTAGAGTTACCCTTAAGGTCACTAATATATGTGTGTGTGTGTGTATGTATGTATGTGCATGTATATATATGTGTGTGTGTGTATATATATATAATGTGTGTGTCTATATATATGTGTGTGTGTGTGTATGTATGTATGTGCATGTATATATATGTGTGTGTGTGTATATATATATAATGTGTGTGTCTATATATATGTGTGTGTGTGTGTATGTATGTATGTGCATGTATATATATGTGTGTGTGTGTATATATATATAATGTGTGTGTCTATATATATGTGTGTGTGTGTGTATGTATGTATGTGCATGTATATATATGTGTGTGTGTGTATATATATATAATGTGTGTGTCTATATATATGTGTGTGTGTGTGTATGTATGTATGTGCATGTATATATATGTGTGTGTGTGTATATATATATAATGTGTGTGTCTATATATATGTGTGTGTGTGTGTATGTATGTATGTGCATGTATATATATGTGTGTGTGTGTATATATATATAATGTGTGTGTCTATATATATGTGTGTGTGTGTGTATGTATGTATGTGCATGTATATATATGTGTGTGTGTGTATATATATATAATGTGTGTGTCTATATATATGTGTGTGTGTGTGTATGTATGTATGTGCATGTATATATATGTGTGTGTGTGTATATATATATAATGTGTGTGTCTATATATATGTGTGTGTGTGTGTATGTATGTATGTGCATGTATATATATGTGTGTGTGTGTATATATATATAATGTGTGTGTCTATATATATGTGTGTGTGTGTGTATGTATGTATGTGCATGTATATATATGTGTGTGTGTGTATATATATATAATGTGTGTGTCTATATATATGTGTGTGTGTGTGTATGTATGTATGTGCATGTATATATATGTGTGTGTGTGTATATATATATAATGTGTGTGTCTATATATATGTGTGTGTGTGTGTATGTATGTATGTGCATGTATATATATGTGTGTGTGTGTATATATATATAATGTGTGTGTCTATATATATGTGTGTGTGTGTGTATGTATGTATGTGCATGTATATATATGTGTGTGTGTGTATATATATATAATGTGTGTGTCTATATATATGTGTGTGTGTGTGTATGTATGTATGTGCATGTATATATATGTGTGTGTGTGTATATATATATAATGTGTGTGTCTATATATATGTGTGTGTGTGTGTATGTATGTATGTGCATGTATATATATGTGTGTGTGTGTATATATATATAATGTGTGTGTCTATATATATGTGTGTGTGTGTGTATGTATGTATGTGCATGTATATATATGTGTGTGTGTGTATATATATATAATGTGTGTGTCTATATATATGTGTGTGTGTGTGTATGTATGTATGTGCATGTATATATATGTGTGTGTGTGTATATATATATAATGTGTGTGTCTATATATATGTGTGTGTGTGTGTATGTATGTATGTGCATGTATATATATGTGTGTGTGTGTATATATATATAATGTGTGTGTCTATATATATGTGTGTGTGTGTGTATGTATGTATGTGCATGTATATATATGTGTGTGTGTGTATATATATATAATGTGTGTGTCTATATATATGTGTGTGTGTGTGTATGTATGTATGTGCATGTATATATATGTGTGTGTGTGTATATATATATAATGTGTGTGTCTATATATATGTGTGTGTGTGTGTATGTATGTATGTGCATGTATATATATGTGTGTGTGTGTATATATATATAATGTGTGTGTCTATATATATGTGTGTGTGTGTGTATGTATGTATGTGCATGTATATATATGTGTGTGTGTGTATATATATATAATGTGTGTGTCTATATATATGTGTGTGTGTGTGTATGTATGTATGTGCATGTATATATATGTGTGTGTGTGTATATATATATAATGTGTGTGTCTATATATATGTGTGTGTGTGTGTATGTATGTATGTGCATGTATATATATGTGTGTGTGTGTATATATATATAATGTGTGTGTCTATATATATGTGTGTGTGTGTGTATGTATGTATGTGCATGTATATATATGTGTGTGTGTGTATATATATATAATGTGTGTGTCTATATATATGTGTGTGTGTGTGTATGTATGTATGTGCATGTATATATATGTGTGTGTGTGTATATATATATAATGTGTGTGTCTATATATATGTGTGTGTGTGTGTATGTATGTATGTGCATGTATATATATGTGCGTGTTCCTTTCCTCAATACATTTAAATGTCTATATATATGTGTGTGTGTGTGTGTGTGTGTGTGTGTGTGTGTGTGTGTGTGTGTGTGGTGTGTGTGTGTGTGTGTGTGTGTGTGTGTGTGTGTGTGTGTGTGTGTGTGTGTATAAAAACACACTCTCTATATATTTTCTTATATTTTATTTTTTACTACTGCTGAAAACTGCTATTTAAACTAAACTTTAGGTTTAAACTGTGTAAATGTGTTAAAGTAAACGCTAGGTACATATTCAGTAGGCTGAGAAAACACTAACCTTATTGATTTTACAAAACAAAAAAGATGAATTGCTAAGCATACATGGAAACATTTATATACAATACATTAAACTTTGAGAAGTACCCCATGGTCTGGAACTTGCCCTTTAGAAATATATTTCATCTGGAATAAAAGACCAGTGGAAAAAGGGTGCCTTTGCTCTGAAACCTGCTTGAAGTGGGTGTATTGTTGAATTTATTGTTGTTTGATTTAGTATATGGTTGTCAGCGTGATCGTTACAGTGTCTGTTAGGGGTAGAGGAAAAAAGGAAGTATTGAATGAGACAAAGTAAGGACAATTCTACAGTATCCCAGCATGAGGATTTTTTTTCAGTTGTGCTTCATTTGTTCTATGATATATAGAGATTAAGCGCTCAGTCGTATGTGCTTTTCATTTGAAATCATTGAACCAAATATTATTTTTTCCCTTCACAACAGAAATTGTAAAATAGCACTGTTGTGGCTTTTTTTTATATATGATATATATTTATTATCCACTGCAAGACTATTTCAGTAATCTTAGATTCTGGCTGAGCGTCACAATAAATTTAATGATGAAAAGATTTTCTGATGGTTTGAGGATTATATTTATTAATATCCTGTATTGAGAAAACTCTGGTTGAATACCTCTTGGTTTTTCATTTCCGTGCATCTATAATCTCTCAGATTTCCTTTTATTAGATTGTGATATCAATTCAGTGTTTCATTTTTATTGTTTAGTTTTACAAATCATTCCTGAGACAATAATGATAACGAATTCATGCTTTATCACTTGTAAATAAATATTATTATGAACAAATTATTGTTAGCACTGAAACAAACAAATTATAACAGAACATTTTTAATAGAACTAGAATATATTTGCTAGTTTTTTACTGCGCAATAGTGCCACAAAGTAATGCAAAGTTTATACCTTGTGTCTGAAAACTGTTTTCATGAGTGAACCATTTTTCTCGGTGGCATCTCAGTGTTAAGCTGGCTATATGCATTTTTCCTCCCAGAACACATTTCACCTGCAAATTGGAAAAAAGTTTTGTTATAGTTCCATGGGTATTGTTTCTTTACTGAAGTCCCTTTTGGCACAAACATTCACTTACTAACATTGGGGTAGATCCAGAACTACGTTTGCTGTACGTTTATTGGCATAGCGTATTTTCGTGCGTGTAAATTCGTTACACTCCCCTCGGCACACCCCTTGAACGTACGTATTTTGTTAAGATACGCTTTCCAAACCCTACCTTAACTTTTTCTAACGTAACCGCATTCATACGCACACGTACGTATGGGCTGGACGAACTTATGCAGCTAAGCACGCCCATACTGTACACTTTAAATACAACCCCCGCCTACTTCACGTATTTCAGACGTATTTTGGAGTAACGTAAAATTGGCACGCCCACACGTAAGTCTTTACGTGACACATACGTGAATGGCCCATACGTTCACAATTACGCTACATTACGGTGCGTATTTTCTATGGTGCGCATGCGCAGTACGTTCAAAACCGCGATTTTACATGTCGGCCATGAGTAAATTCACTCCGAAGCGTTGTTCTGGATCAGGCCCATTGTTTTTAGTTCCCAACTGCCCACACTCTGGGGCTGATTCAGAGCTGCGCTTCTGTTTATTTTTCAGACGGAAGCATAGCCAAAATGTCTTCTGCGCATGCCCAGATCGCTAGCGTGCACAGAATCCGTCTGTGATCGCATCCGACCGGGCATGCACCTGTGGAATGATATTTAAATGAAAAAAGAGTCGCTTTTCTCATTTAAATACTGTTTCCATTGCAGTCAATCGGCTGCTTAATAAGCCTTACGCTTACACCATCTCTTGAGATGGTGTAAGTGTAGCTGCAGCTCACCGGAGCTGAAAAAAATAAAAAGCAATTAGTTTAAAAAAAAAAAAAAAAACTTTTCCCCCGCTACCCCCTCCACCGCAACCCGCAAGCGCTGAAAAAAAAAAAATAAAGAACGTCCCGCAAGGGCATGCTGCCGCTAGTAGAACTACTGGTGCAAGCATGCCCATGAATGACAAGGCATGCTTCTCTGCCCTTCCAAAAAAATAAGTTACATGTCCCAAGTGCCCCCCCATAATGATAAATAATAAAAGAATACAAAAACCCCGTCCCTTTCATTTAAAAAAATTACAGTGCCCACAGAAAAAAAAAAATAAAATCACGACATGTGCCCCTTCACAATTCAAAAAAAATAAAAAAAAAAAGCCAGCTCATTGTCCCCTTCTTCAAAAAAAATAAAAAAGTGGCCACATACTTTAAATAATATAACCATTGCCATGTGCCCCTTAAAAATAAATAATAAAAAAATGCCCAAAAATGCCCACACAAATTTAAAAAATACCATACTTACCTGCTCTGATGGTGGTCCAGTCTTGTAAGCTTTTAATCCGGGGGTGGCCTTGGCAAAATAAAAAACCCTATACAGATGACGAGTACCATGTCCTACACTGTAGGACATCCCGACGCTAATGACAGGTCTACTGTCATTGGGGTATATTTATACCCTTTGGGCACTGCCACAGTTATCGAGAGAACGAGAATTCTGACACTGATACTATGCTGCCGATAGTAGTGCTACTAACGCAAGCATGCCTTGTCATTCATGGGCATGCTTGGAGAAGTAGTTCTACTAGCGGCAGCATGCCTGGCCAGGCCGCTCTTTATTTATTTATGTTCAGCGCTTGCGGGTTGCGACGGAGGGGGTAGCGGGGGAAGGGGTTATTTTTTTTATTCCAAATTAAAATAAGCCGTGCGGTCAGAGCAATTAAGGCACGTTTTAGCGGTTGCGACTTACGCATCCGCTAGAACTCTGAATCAGCCCCTCTATGTGATGATAGGACTGATCACCTGATAATCAGCTGATCAACCCAGTAATTGTGTAGTGTGTGGAGAATCACAATCAGCTGATGTACATTTTATCATTTGTTTGGATTTTCTAGCCTTTGATCCAATTGGTATGCAGATATCAGGCACTTTTTAATAGTGTGCTGAAAATCCCAAATATCAGGATGTATTGGCTTAATGGTTAGTTTACATCTGTTTTGTGAATGGATTGAATGTGTGGTGATGTGTGTATTGTATGCAGGTGAAATGCCTAAAGAAAATGCCTTTTTTACATAGGTTAATGTTTAATCTGAGTTGAGATATTTTTTTTTACATTTTCACAACTACAATTTGTCTGGTTTGCAGTTCAACATAGTTTTGAATAATGGCACCTGTTTTTGTGGGTTCTCTTAAACCTATATCTAAGGTTGCATGGCACTCTGAATTGGCAATGAGTACTATCTATCTATCTATCTATCTATCTATCTATCTATCTATCTATCTATCTATCTATCTATCTGTCTGTCTATCTATCCATCGCACATGAACCACCTACAACAACAGATAAAGTGTTTAGGGACTTGGTTTAGAAAAAGATTATTTCCCAAGTTATGCATATACAAGAACCACTGCAGCAAGAGTCTCTGATTTGCTTTGAGATTCTTACTCCCTTTTTGTCATGTGGCTTATAAGTTGCTACGGTAACAGCACGTTAACTGAATAGAAAGACAGTAAAAATTGGGAAACTGACATTGTCTTCATTTTCAAGGCTCAAGGAGATACTCAAAAAACAAAATACTATACAGCAAAACCTAAAACTATCATCTGAAAGCGCTTACTGTGGTAATAGGAACATTATAACATTACTTTGCTGTAATTCACAGAATAAATCCTACATGTTTTCTAGATAAATGGAATCACTATAGACAACCTTACAGTAAGCTTGTAATCTGTGCTTTTTATTATAGTTCTATAACTTACAAAACACACTTTTTGCTACAAATCAAAGTTTGTTCTACTGCACTTGGTACCAACTAAAATTTTGAAATTCTACATATTTTGGAGTCAACTTATATAAGGTTATAGGACATATTTAACAAATATATTTTTATTACAGAATATGTTAAAAATGTAAATTATTTAAAAATAAGTATATATTCACTAAAAGGGTAGCTACAGAAATAAAAAGAAACATCTCTTCCTCTATCACAGCTTCCATGTTAGTGTTCCACCCCCACATTAATCAATTTTTGATTTCTCTGATCCCATAGTCAATACAATCTATTTTTGTTTCATGTGTCTGTTTATTTACATGAAAGCCAAAAGAAAAAGATACGGATTATTTTTGGTAATGTGTGTTCATTGCTGTGCTTATTAGTTGAATTTAGCAGGTCTCTTGCTAATTTTTTTTTTTACTGCTATTAAAGTGCTTTATTATCTCACTTCAAATATGTTTCCCAAAATAGCTTATATAGCTTTTTTTTTTAAAAAACAACCATGTAATAAATAAATAAATAAAGAAATATCTGAAGAGCACCAAAAACAATACTATTCTTTACAAAACAAAATATGTCATAATCACTGAACCAGCTGCTTCATTGTTTACCAGTGACCTATTCTAAAACTTTGCTAAAAATAAAAAGCAAAAAATATGAATGCAGAAATATACCAGTATACGTAACAATGGCAGAAATATGAAGAGTTTCATTTTCCTTTAATATATCAATTAGTGAAACTAACACCAAATGATAATATCCTAATAGGTGGACACACTTGGTTTTATATTAGGTCTTATGATATGAAATTCAAATAAAAAAAAATGGCAAAAAATAATTAATGATGCATACCATAAGTAAAATATCAACATTCCAACACCATATAGCAGGTATAGGCAACCATCACTCTTGTAATGTAAAACTAAAAGTCCCATAATGCTTTGCAATACATCAGCTATGATTATGCTGTATGAGCATGCAGGGAGCTGTAGTTTCACAACACATCAAAGGCTTCCTACGGCAGCCATGTTTTATTACCCTGTTACATGTTATTCCTACATTAACTTAAAAAACTTTAGAAACTGGGCCCACTATGGTCTAGAATCAGGGTTGGTCTGTGTGTTGCTGTAATCCCTTGCACCCATTGTGCACAGCAAAATACATACAAACTTTGCACATTGTAGAACTGATCCAGAAGTGAATGTACGCCCAATGGTGTAGAATATCTCTACACTGGGCATGCTCAGAATCTCTTCCTACACGATTCAGATCTGAATGTAACTGGTGATGCAACTGCTTTCATTCTGAAGGGCATTTCCTGGGATGGAAGGGGTGGAGAGATATAGTCAGTGTACATTATGGACATGCGCATGTGAATGTGGGCAATCCACAACCGAATGCAGATGTTAGTACATACAGATTACGGCAAAACAACTGCACCAGCCACAGGTCATGTCTATGTCGAGGAAGCTGACACTCACATTCTGTATTGGACCATTGGATTAGCTTTTCATACCGCAAATGCAATAATAAATAATTGTAGTGCAGCTTGAGCTTTTATTGGTAGAAGATAATCACTGTCACAATAATAAAGAAATAAAGAGTTTTGGCTAAATTCATTGCCTGTAGTATTAGTACATTCATTGCCACTGAAGGGCTCACATCATAGCCACCATTTGTAGAATACATTACAGTGTACTACCCTGCACTTATGCAGCATGTATGGTCATATACACTAGGAGCCAGAATTACTAAGATGCAGGAAAGAAATAGTGGAGATGTTGTCCATAGCAGCCAATCAGATTCTAGATGACATTCTTTAGTATATAATAAGAAAGTGAGAGCTAGAATCTGATTGGTTGCTATGGGCAACATCTCCACTTTTGCTTTCCGGCAGCTTAGTAAATCTAGCCCCTGGTGTTTTTCTTGCATAGGCGCCCTGAGATACTGTTGCGTGCCCCTTTGGATGGCATGCAGCTCCTCAATGTTTTGTGTTCAGATGTGCACTAAACATAATGATTTGCATGCACCGTGAATTGAGGGAGCTTACAGTCCAAAGATAATATGGTCAGCTTCTCGTGCTGTCAGCGTCACAGCTGATGGTATGAATCAATGTGGATCGCAAGTGGGGGAGCCCCGATCTCAGCATCAGTGTTGCGGAGGAAGGGAGAAAACCGGACAAGGGCCACGAATAGAGTAATAGCGTTTTCAAAAAGTTTAATGAACAAGGGCATAAAAATACTCACAAAATGATTGCAATAAAGTGCATGTAGTAAAAAGCAGACAACTTTGTCTCTCTTGAAACTGTCCCAATGAGGATTGCAGTGGTGACAGATGAAAAGTATTCCAGGCTCACAATAGTGTACTGGCCAACGCGTTTCGGATGGGGAACTGTCCTTTCTCAAGGCTTGTACTGAATAAGACACTATTCGAGAATATATAGAATCTTAGAATCACGATATCCCGTCTGATATTATCAAGACTATTGTGTTCCACTGTTTTTGTCTATCCACACATACTTTGATCCTACTATTTACCTCTTTTCCTGTTGCCATTTCTAATTGTGGAAGTATTATATATATATTATATATATATATTTGTGTGTGTGTGTGTGTGTGTGTGTCTAAGTTTGCATGAACTTCCCCTTACTGTGCTTCAGTTACGTTCATCCACCCCTCTCCTCCCGCAGTATGTCCATCTGAATCCAAGTTACTGTATCACAGCAGTAAGTAGAGTGCAAGTCTGTATTATTGCGTGCAAAGAAACAAAGCAATATGCCATTGAATGTAAGTTCAAGTCTAGATTAGTCCAGTATCTTTATATTATTTGTCTGTTTTACCCTTTAAAATTAGTAGTAATTTATTTTCAAGTGTTAACATTTGATTTGATTTGCTTTCTGTTTTGTAGGACCTTAACTTTTAGATTAGGTAGTCACTAATTAACCATATTAGACAACATATAGTAAACTAGAGAGAAGGGATCAAATACTGCACAAGGGCAGACAGCCAAGGTCGGCAGAAAAGAGGCAGATTAAATGCAGAATCAGAAAGCAAAATATAATGAAGGTCACAACCTAAGGTGATGGAAGACAATTATAGTTCAAAAGATACGGTCAAACCATACACTGTTATCAGTCACAATGAAGTGTGCTGAGGAACCCCACATGGTCAGGTCAATATTTTTCTAATTGACTGCAAACTTTTTTGTAGCTGATCATTCAGTCACTTACAAAGTACATTTCTTTCATTTTCTCTTGTTTGTTTTTTAGACATTTTTTACATATCCATAGGGGAAATCAATCAGTTGTGTTAGAAAATGCTTTATTATTTATAGGATTTAAATCCTTATATGAAATACATGAAAAAGCATAATCCAGGGGAATCTAATTATTTGATCAAAATCTATCAGGAATATTTCATTCATACCAATTTCTGCACTTCTACTTCAACTGTCCATTGTGGACATCTGATGGCGTTGAACACAATAGTTATGAAAGTCAAGGCTGCTGAGACAACTTTTAACCAATGAGATTTATTTTTAATTGTGAGGCAAATATTTCATGATAATAGTCAGGATATCTGTAGTGCCAGCACTATATAAAATGCATAACTTTAGCAATGGGTAAATCAATCGACCTATTCCAAAATACTGTGCAAATGCACCTCAGGAATTAAATGATCAGTGATTACTACTTGTCAAGAAAGCATCAGATTCCCATTTCGTAGATAACAATTTTACAATCCCACATTGATGTTTGTTTGAGCTATGAAGAATAATAAAAAAGAAATACTAGATTCTCTCTGTGACGGTCATAACTGTACATTGGTGTGTATATTGCTTTTGCCTCAAAGCTATGTAGTGAGTACTGTAGAAATGCAAAATTGATCTATTTGTTACAGCACAATTTATGAGCTGTACATCTTACTACAACACAATAACCATCAAAAAACACAGAAAACTATCTTTACTCACCATAAATGGCCCTTGCACTATACCCATACCACCAGTAATACATATATGATCTATAAATAAACACATAGAAATGTGTTTGTATAAAAGCTTGTGTTATAGGTGGTGAGGAAAGCCGCATTAATACTTCAGCTTATATATGGAAATATCCAATTTAATTACAGTGAGGCAAACTTCACCTCTAGTAAGCTAAATAGGGGGTGACCAACTTCACCTCAACTTTTTCATAGTTGTTAATACCTCTCCTCGTGCTTTAAAAAGTAACATCAAGAGTTTTCTTATGTGAAACCACAGCTTACAAGAGTGGCCCATGACCCTACTACTTTGTATCTGCAAAATCAAGACAATGTAGTGCTTTCCCACAAATATGAATGACAAAAGTGACACATAACTGAAGGAGAAAAAAAGGGCATTTAAACAATTTATTTTAAAAATCTATGAAAATAGTGTGGCTTAAACTTTTACAGTACCCATAACTACCATATAAACACACAGGAAACTTATTAAGATATTGTATTTATTAAAAAGGAAAAATTAAAGCTCAGAAGAACCTTTTTGAATTGAAATATGTTAACTTCTTCCTAATATACCAAATATTAACTAATTGGATTTCCAGGGTTTAATAGCACACACTGTAAAGTATAGAAACATACAGCAGAAGTGATTGAGACAGCATGTGTTCTGTATATAATATCTTGTATATTTGATCAATATAATTAGGAACAGAACTGTTGGAAACAAAGTAAAGCTATTAAATTATCAATTTTCCAGTTACACGCAAGGTTTTATGATAACTGTTATTCATAGAAATCGATGATAGTTAAAATATTTTGCCATCTACAGTGTTTGTTAATAGCTTTATAAATAATGTTAAACTCATCACTTTTTATTTGATAGATTTTATAGTCAAGATTTATGTATTAAAGCATTTAAAGGTCAGCATAGTGTCCCTTTGTAGAATGTGGCTTGTCTCTCAAGGTTTGTACAATGTAATCTCATCACCTAACAAAAAAGAGAAAGCATACCAGAAAATGATCAGATTTTCCAATTTCATGGCCAAGAATACCTTGGGAAGTTACAAAAAAGAGCATTTAGCTGTGTAACTAAGGTGCTTTGCTAAACAAAACACTAACAATGTGGAAAGATCATTTTTACAATTTTACAGCTGCAAGTGTGGAAATTGCAGTTCAGAAGGATTCCTCAGAGTGATCGGGTATGGGAATGCACATTGGCAGAAAATGTACACAGTATGATTGCTATGTCTTTGCTATGGTTTATTGTGTTTATTTGTCTTCCATTTACCACATCACACTTATTTAATTGATTGACAATCTTCGTTTCACATTTAATCTTCTCTGCAAAATGTTCCTCACAACTCTCTACTGGGTGGTTAGTGGAGTTATAATAGAAAAACATTGAAACTTTATCATAAGAAAGAAGTCATATTATGGAATTTTAAAATAGTATTAATAAATGAGATACTTTGGGTCTGATCCAGACCTATGCCGATGCACTGTGCTTAGTAAAGCACAGCGTGTCAGCATGTACTTCCACCGACACTCCCCCCTGTCCCAGCGTATTTTCCCTCGATTATGCCAGCTGAAAGCTACCCTAACTTCATCCGGTGTAAGCGAGGGATAATACACTCGGACAGGTGCATATTAACTAAAACCCCTCCCTCCCTTCCTCCCTGATTAAAATACCTCCCCCCACCTACCTATACTAACATTTGCGTAGTAACGGTGAGGGAAGCCCCCTCAGCTGTTACTACGCTGATACTATAGATGCCCGATCCTAGATCGGGCGTTTTTGTAGTTACGCCAACATCTGGCCGGCGTATGCGCAGATTGGCATTTCAGCTGATATTATGCTTCTGCGTAGGTCTGGATCAGGCCCTTTGGCCGTATTCAGAGTACTGGACGTATAACATATTTTTACTACTGCACATGCGCAGTAATTTTTTAACGTAATCTATGTATCTTTTTCTTACGTAGATTGCGTAAATGCGGTCTGACCACATTTACGCAATCTACGTAAGAAAAAGATACGTAGATTATGTTAAAAAATTACTACACACGTGCAGTAGTAAAAATATGTTATACGTCTCTGAATATGGGCCTTTAAGACAGACATTCCGTATACTTCTATAATATGTTGTGAATCTAATCAAAAACTATGTATGGTATGATATTTTCAATACTTTATTTGTATTTGTATTGGTAATACAACATATGGTAAATTACATTTGATAGGATATCAGTTTTAACATTTCTAGCCATCATAATCATAAAAAGTAGCTTTCGTCAAATGCATATTTTTTATTAAAAAGGGTGGGGTAAAATGAAGTTGACAGATGAAGCTAAACTCTAATTCTTAAAAAAAATATAAAGTTGTTCAGTATATACATAGAAACATAAAAAGTGACGACAGATAAGAGCCACATTGTCCATCCAGCCTGCCAAGTTGTTTATTTAAAACTATACTGACTCTAGACCCTAATTACCCTCAATTTAGTTTGAGATTTAGGATATCCTTATATTTATCCCAAGCATGTTCAAACTGTTCTACTGTGTTAGCCTCAACAACCTCAGATGGGAGGCTATTCCACTTATCTATCACCCTTTCAGCCGGTCACAACCTTTGATATATTTGAAAGCTGCTATCATATCCCCCCTCTCCCTTCTCTGCTCCAAGCTATACATGTTTAATTCCTCTAGCCTTTCTTGGTATGATTTGTGACACATGCCATGGACCATTTTAGTTGCTCTTCTTTGTACAGTCTCTAATGTATATATGTCTTTCTGGAGATATGGCCTCCAGAACTGAACACAGTATTCTAGGTGAGGGCGTACCAATGACTTATAAAGGGGCATCACTACTTCTCTCTTTCTGCTACTAATTCCTC
>WWET01000777.1:235498-258507 GCA_011038615.1 Limnodynastes dumerilii | reverse complement strand
TTTGTGTACAAATTTTTGCACTAATTCATGGCAAGAACTAACTTGTCAATAATGAAAATGTTGTTGAATAAAGTCTTTTGATCAACATAAACATGTGTTTATTTTACAAACATCAAACAAGGGAAAAAATGTTTTGGGATAGGGTGGATCTAATGAGCTCTACGCTATAGTGGGGACGTTCAACTTCTCTTGCGACTCAGGGGGCTCCAGTTCATTATAGTCCACAAGGTTCCATTCTGGTAAAAACTGGTCCCTCTGAATCTCGCAGATGTTGTGTAATATACAACAGGCTGCGACTACGTGAGGCACTAAGTGATTGTCTATATCACATCGCTTCATTAAACGCCGCCACCTGCCTTTCAAACGCCCAAAAGCATTCTCCACCACCATCCTAGCGGAGCTGAGACTGTGGGTAAATCGCACTTGTTCAGGAAAGAGGTGATGGTGCTGGGTGTAGCCCTTCATAAGCCATCTTCGCAGGGGGTAGGCGGCATCTCCGATGATATGCACCGGGATCTCGACACCGCCAACAAAGATGGACTTCTGCAAAAATAGGAAAAAGGGTGTAAGTACATCATAAAGGTTTTCTGTATGTTATACAATAGCTGCAACGGGCACACAACACAATGAACATTTGCAGAACCTACAGCAGTGCATTACACTACCATTACACGCCTTCCTGCATGCGTCAGGCTAAAATAAATTTGGTGTTAATAGCACATAATCACACTCAAAAAGATAAATATGGCAATTTACCTCTCTCGGAAACAAGTAGCCATCTCTTTCCACCTCAGCCAGATGGTACAGGTCAGAATTAGCCAACACACGGGCATCGTGGGAACGTCTGGGCCAGCCAATAAAGACATCGGTGAAGCTACGGGGGGGGGAATGGATATAAATAATTACATTTAAATGCAAAAACACATACGCAAAGCAATGGCACATCGTATATCGCATAACACACTTACCAATACTTATGGTCCACAACTGCCTGAAGAATGATCGAATGCCAGCCTTTGCGATTGTGGTAATCCGCAGGGTTATGTCCTGGAGCTAAGATGGGGATGTGAGTACCGTCTATGGCTCCAGCACACTTGGGATAACCACGTCTCAAAAAGCCGGCTACGGTGTCATCCAGACGCTGACCGTGAGGCAAACAGATGAACCGATGGTGCAGCACTTCCAGTAATGTGTCTGTGACTTCACGCACAAGCTTGCACATGGTGGATATTCCGACGCCAAACATAATTGCGATGGTGCGGTACTCGCCTGGGGTAGCGTACCACCACAACACTATGGCAAGCCTCCTCCGTGGACTTTTAAAAGCCAATCAAAGCCACTATCTGGAATGATTGACACTTTACTTTAAAGGCAGACCCGGGTTATTTGGTGGTAATGTGAAAAGGACAGACCCAGGAAATTCCCGGGTTTTTGGGTGGACATATAATGCGGTTTTGAAAATGACACGGCAATGCTGCCAGAAAAAACCTGGGTACAAAATACCGGGTTTTTCAAAGGTGGTCATGTGAAAGTGGTATAAGTCTAATAAAAGAATAAATACATTTTTAAACCGCACTAGTCTATAGTAAACTGAATATTTTCTATCTTTAATTAACACTTTGCAACATTTGCAAATAGCAACACATAAATGTTGGTCAGGGAGTTTTAATACTTATTATTTTTTAGTAGTTTATTTAAACTTACTTTTTAAACTGATATTATTTTTTTTACTTTGAAACAATTAGAGAACTACAATTGTATTTTTGTAACCTACTACATTACACCTCTCAGCATATTTGCCTATTTGTTTTCACTTGCATATTACAGAGATTGGGGTAGATCCAGAACTCCGCTTGCAATCCGTTTACTCGCGTAGCGTATTTTCGCATGCGTACCTTCTATATACTCCTCTAGGCACTGCCCTTGAATGTACGTATTTTGACCGATTTCCGCTTTCCAAACCCTACCTTAACTTTTGCCCACGTAACCGCTGTCGTCTGCACACGTACGGATGGGTAACACATATTTACGCAGCTAAGTACGCCCATACTGTACAATTTAAATGAAAACCCCCACCTACATTGCATATTTTAGACGTACTTTTGGCTCCCGTAAAATTGGCACGCCCACACGTACGAATTTACGCTGCAACTACGTAAATGCCCCATACGCTCACATTTACGGTACGTTACATATTATCTGTCGTGCGCATGCGCATTACTTACCAAAATGCGATTTTACATGTCCGCCGTGTGTAAATTCGCACAGAAGCGTTGCTATTGTATGTACTCAGTGATTGTACAGTATTTCCAAATCCTACACACAAAATCAGGAGTAAAAAATCTTGCTGCAGTGCATCTGCATTGAGAATCCCTGCTTTCCACTGCTACATCCAAGAGTCTCACAAATGCATTTTAAGCTTCTCTGCTGCACCTCTGTTTCTCCATTCATCTCCCTTCCTCCTTCTCTCTCTCTCTCTCTCTCTCTCTTTCTCTCTCCCTCTCCCCCCCTCTCTCTTTTTCCGTTTCTCTCCCTCTCTCCCTCTCAATGAACAGCTTACCAAACCCTGAAGGAAACATCCAAAGATTTTACTACCCCAGATTGTCTACAGCAGTCTGACAACTACCTTCTCAGGTTAATAGGAAGTGTATATCTATCCTGTATATATTACATTTAGAAATACTGTACATACTCTAGAAGATCCTCCAAGATTCATGAATATTTAATGCAAGCCATAGAAAGTTATAGCATTTTAATTTTAACATAGTCATTCATTTTTTAAACAAAATTATTAGTTCCTTTTCCTTAATTCAAAAATGGCAGTGAAATTTATAGATTTATTATACATTACTCGCAACTTTTAGCACCATCAACATTCAACACTTTTTGAGTGACCTCCATTAATCCTTGTTGTGCCTACATGCAAGATTTTTGATGCGCGCGTGAAGCGATAATACAAAAAAAATCTAAGCAAACCAAAAACAAATTAATAGCAAGAAATAAAGTTTACTTCACAACCTCTGACAAGTAAAATACTTTTTTTCCAGCAATATATGAATAATTGATCAAATACAGATATGTAAATATATTACAAAACTGCACTGGTAGCAAATTTACAGTAAAATACAAAACAACTAAAGTAGCCAATTATTTGCACAAAAAAAACTTTTAGCTGTTGTTTTTCTTTTTTTACTATGAATGTTTCATAAACTTAAACGATAGAGAAACTCAAAGTAATGCTTCAGTGTCGGGATTTTAACGTAATAATAGTTTAGGCTATAACTGTAAAATGTTAAAGGAAAATTGAAAGAAATGTTCCATTTGGAGTGCACTTTAAAAAAAGCAAAAATAGATACAGTAAGATTAAATATATAAACATTTTAACAGTTAACCCTTTAGTTTGCAATGCAAGTAACACTTGTCATGAATTGTGATCCGTAGCCAGCTCCACACAAAAGTAATAGTAAAATGGCTGACATGCAAGGCACTATATAAGGCAGTGATGGATGCCCAAGCCTTCCTACTCCCTCCAAAGACTAACAAATGATATGGAATGAGCTTAAGAAGTCTTTATCATTGTGGGCTGGTACCATCACAACCAGGGCCTCCGTCATCACATGCAGGGTCCGTGACCCAGCCTCGGGGCCCCCTCCCTTATGTGACGTCATTGGTGGTGTCACATAGGGGCTGGGCAGAAACGCATTAGTAGCGGGCCGGTACGCAGGAAAGAACTTCCCTGCGCATTGCCCGAGTACTAAATAGCTCTGAACAGCAATTATCGGGGGTAGGATACCGCTGATACCTGCAGCTACATAGCTAGGTAAGTATCAGCGGGCCCCCATCAGGTCCCGGGCCCAGCTGCCCCCCCTGATGGCAGCCCTGATCACAACCCTCTATATTTTCCAACACTACACCGGGGTAAATATTGTAATCATGGGGTATCAAAAACATGCCCCCCCTTACACCCCTGAAATTGACTAATTAGCTCATTTTGTAATCTAAACATCATGGGCCTGATCCAGAGCTACGATGTTACACTGATCAGTGTAACATCGCAGCACTCCCCCATTGCAGCACTTGTCCAAGCATATTAACACTCACTTATGCTGGCTAAAAGCTACCCTAACTTCAGCCGGCATAAGCGACTGTAAATACTCTGGGACTCCCGGCCTCATTACCCTACCTCCCCCTGCCTTACTACACTAACTGCAGCCTAATAATGCTTGGGAACTCCAGCATTACTATGCTGCTACTACGGACGCCCGATCCTGGATCGGGCATTGCCCGGCACATGCGTAGATCCGGGCGTTGTAGCTCTGGATCAGGCCCCATATCCTTGCATCAGTTTGGTTTGATTGGCCCCATTGTGCCTAAAGCAGTATTTGGTTTGTAGGAACATCAGCTCTGATCCATCCGAAACTAAGGTGGTGAAAAGAAGCTTGCTATTAACAGGTCTGGGCTGACAACAATAGAGTGGTGATGTTTTCTAACCAAATTGTACATTACAATAAAAAAATAAGCTATGTACTGTTAACAAAAGCATTGTTTATTCTCATCCCTCACCCATTGTTGACATACTTAAGTCTGAGTCAGCCCCAAAGTAAACACATTTAACTTGTAAAAGCCTTTATGTATTTTGAATCTCCTTTGTTTCATAATTCTTAACGTAGTCTTTTATTTTAAACCAATCCACAAGATTCTTTTCAAGGTCAACTGTCTTACCTCTTTCTTTAATCATTGTACTGCTCAATAAAGTATGTATCTGATACAGCATTCATGGTGTTTCACCTTCTGTGACCTGTGCTTCTTACATTTTTATCCTTGATATCTCACTATGGCTGTGATGGTCTCATATTCACTGCTCAACGCTTTCTACTTCCGTCCTCTTTTATCTCATCTCTTATTGAACCATTTGAAGCTTTTATCATTGACTACGCTTTCTTCCTAAAAACACTACGTTTACTGTCTTCTATTAACTATTTATTGTATCTCGCCCATTTGGTGTATGATTTATTGCCTTTACATAATTCCAAGAAGTGTCATCTTTTCTATTTTAAAAGCTACTTGCATTACATTTATAACATTTAGAAGTATATACTTCATAAAGGCCTTGTCACAAAGGGCCAGATCCTGAGCAACGTAAGCTAGGGTATTTACGCTAGCCACTGTCGTAAAATCGCCAGTTTGTATGTACTGCGCATGTGTACGGCAGATGTTAAGTAACTTAACTCTGATCATACGTAACTTCGGCGTAAATACTAATGAAGGGCCGGGTCATCCATACGACACCCGTAATACGCTTTGTAGGCAGGGGAGGTATTTAAATCATACAGTATGGGCCGGGATAGGCCATTGCATACGTCAATCTATTATGTATGTCCGTACTTACCCTTTGAAAAGTTAAGGTAGGGTTTGGCAAACGTAAATCGAGTAAATTACGTACGAGCGAGGAGAGTGCATAGTACTTACAACAGCGTAAATACGCTATGCCAACAAATGTAAAAAAAACTTAGGTCTGGATCTACCCCATAATTGATATTTATGTCCCTTGAGTGGAAATTTTCACCATTACAAAACTCTGTGATTCTTTATTGCTGTTTTTTATACCACACTGCAGAAGTTTAAACAATATTTATTAGAAGGCTTTCTGTACTACAATAGCTAATGTCATTATCAACTCTCTGTTCGCTAAGTAGCACTGCTAATGGTATTGACTCTTTATAAGCTAACTGGCAAGAGCAAGTCTGAATAGCTGATTTGCCTAAACTCACACAAGCAGGTCATTCTGCCAAACATCATTTACATAGTAATAATACAAATTCAATTCCTCATGTAAATTTGTTTGGAATCCTATTTTAATTTGGAGCTTTTTTCTACATATCCAGCAGCACATACAGGAGACTGATAAGTGAAAGAGAGAGATGGAAATAACTGTATTCTTCAGCTCCTTAAACTTCCCGTGGCCAGAGATTCTAAGTACAATGTGTTTTGTATAGGGATACCATATTTCATGTCCTCATTCTTGTAGATTAGAAAGCAGCTTAGTCGAGTTTGTGTTTGTGCCACGGGTACAGCACAGATTAATGGTACCCGGAACAAGTGAACGCTACAGTGCTCCCCAACCCTGTCCTCCTATGGTGTAATGGGCTAGGGAGTGGATTGAGGATGTTCCTTGCTAGCTAAAAGTAAATGTTGATTTTACATAAATAATTATTGATTGTTGTGTTTTTCTCTTCGTGTCTCACGTTGAGTCTTACTGCACTGATGTCTGTGGAGAAAATGAAGATAGCTGCCATTACACATATCCTGCCACCCCACCCTCCAAACCCCATTACATATTTCCCTTGCTCTGTTACAAATCTGCCTTTCGGTCTCTCCCTTTGTCCCCTCTCCAATACACCTCCCCCTCTATACACATCGTCTTCTCCTGTCCCGCTTACATTTACACATCTCCCTCCCTGTCCTTTTTACATTATACATATCTCCCCATACTGGTGGAAATCGCCACTGCTAAATAGTATTTTTTTAGTAGTACAGACAGCAGAAAGGCTGTCTTGATTTTGAAAAAAAATGTTTTAATGGGTAAATATGTCGAACGGCATACGCCACTGAGCAGACCTGTTGTACCCACTGCAGACCTACTGCACCGACCGGAGAGGTCAGTAACATTTTTTGGGTAGTTTAAGGGTTAGACTGTGGGGAGGGAAGCTTTAGGGTTAGGCTGCAGGAAAGGGAGGGTTAGGGTAATAAAAGGGGAGGGTTAGAGTGAGAGTAATGGAAGGGGAGGGTTAGGGTAATGGAAGGAGAG
Organism: Limnodynastes dumerilii; assembly: GCA_011038615.1. Lineage (NCBI taxonomy): Eukaryota > Metazoa > Chordata > Amphibia > Anura > Limnodynastidae > Limnodynastes > Limnodynastes dumerilii. The sequence continues at coordinate 251,699 of WWET01000777.1, read as the reverse complement.
CTTTTGGGTCAGGCTGCAGGGAAGGGAGTCTTAGAGTTAGGCTGTGGGGAACGAAGGGTTAGGGCTAGGGTAATGGAAGGGGAGGGTTAGGGTAAGGATTAGGGTAAAGGTTGGGGTTAAATTCATACTCACCATTCGCAGCAGCGATTTCTTTGTTCTGTGGATCGATTGCTTTGCCTCTGCGAGAGAGAATAGCTATTTCTAAAAAGGCCATTTGCAGTGGCAACCCACCATACCCCCACTCCATTACACATCCCCTTCCTGTCTCCCTTACATTACACATCTATGGACATAGTACAATATATAAAGCATATGTAGGGTATATTATGGATCTGGGAATGACACAAACTATAATATGTGGTTTATGTTAGTGTTGAGAATGGCACACTATATATCCCACATATATTATAATATGTGTCATTCCCAGACCCATTAAATTCCCCACTTGTACATTATATAGAGTGCCAGTCCAGAGCCCTAATATTATCCCATGTGTAATATTAGTATATTAGGGATCTGGAGATGGTACTTGGCTGTGCTCCACCGGCTCCACCCTCACTATTTCTCTGCCCACAGTGTGCCCCAGATATACTGTTATTGAAGACTGAATAATACCATTAACCTGAAGTATCTTGGGGGGCACAAAGTGTGATTGGCACATCCCTTGGCTGACTTGTCTTGTCCTATCAGAATTGTAGCTGTGTTCTGGGGGGGCAGCCTCTCCTTAGTTCCTTATATGTGTTAGCATTATGGATCAGACACTCTTTTCTTCCCTGAATTTGCACCCCTTTCCTCCCTGGTCGTTTTATCGTTGTTGCAATCCCTGTCCCTTTGTTTCATCAAGTTCTTGCCATATACTGGTCGTTTTATCGTTTATCGCTTTGTCTGGGTGTGGACGCAAATGTGTGAGATGTTTTTTTTTTTTTTTACGGTAAACCAGTTCCATGTTACAGATGTGGATTGTTGTTTGTGCAGGTTGCAGCGGAGCCGATGTTGCAATCCCTGTCCCTTTGTTTCATCAAGTTCTTGCCATATATAAGGGTCAGCCATTGTGTATCGCTGAGTGAGGTCAGGGGTTTGCCATGCAGCTGTGCACTTATTAATGTGGAAGGAAAGCAATGGTTTCTGATTAAGATAGTTAAAGGTTCCAGTCCCTGAAGTGTTGTCCCCAATTTATTGTTTACAATGCTTTTCCTTTGGGCCCTATCAGTTTACACATTTCAATCTAACAATTATATCTCTGCCCCAAAACTTGTTTATCTTGTTTTTTTTCATCATTAATATTTTTTTTTTTATCTTTAATAATACTTAACTTATAAATAATCACGATGGATATCATCAAACGTAGGGCGTTTAAAGAATTCACAGCTAGTTTAAATGGAGGCACAAAGAATATTGCGATATTGCTGTCATTTTACAGCAGGTTTACTGTGTGGTAAATAGTATCAATTCAATGCATATGCTTGTAGTTTGAAGATAACATGTAGTTACATATGGCAGGTGCGTTATGAATGGTTATGGACTATATAATCAAGTAATGTTACGTATGTTCAGTTATTAATTATGGCATTCTATAATAGATGGCGTAATTACACTATCTTCTAATTAACAAAATTCTCTTGCAGATATAATAGAGGGCAGCAGCTTCATATTTCTTAATCACATAAATATATTTTTACTATTTATGGACCAAATTGTTTATCCTATTTAATGATATGACAAACAGGTTTCTTTATCAACAAAGAGTTAGAATAACCTGTGCCGCATGTGTCACTCCTTTCTTACGTGCAGAGTTCCGGACACTTATGGGTCCAGAAAGAACACTGCCTTAAAATCTCTGCACAGATCTGCACTCCGTCACCCATTTATCTGCATGCCTGTCCCTGCTGACCCCCTCCCTCCCCTCCAGATTGTGGAAGTCCAGTGACTTTTTTAGATCTGGATCCTGCCCGTTGTTATAAACATATGAGATGAAATAAATCTCACATCCCTTGTTTTCACAGTTTCATCTTGGCTTCCCTTGCAGTTCTACACTTGCACCTGTTTTGATCTTACTCTTAAACTCTGGATCAGCCCCTGTATGTTTTAGTAACTGCAAACACATCTTCCAGAATGTTTCCTTGGCTTTTCTTTGTTTTGCTTTCTAGCATTGGTCCATTGTCTACTTGCTCTGCGTTATTAAAGAGGCTGAACCCAAATTAGGAACAACAAGGATTGAAAACGGCACATAAGCAGTTTTTATGTAGTTGTTTCCAACTCTGGAACAGACTCAGAGTGTTTTTATAATGGAAAGAGGAGGAAATGCAACAGGGAATATACAATTTAATGCTGTCAGGCTTGTAGAGCATTATTGTTGATTCTACACAATGGACAAATTGTTCGATCTTGACCGAATAAACTTCTTTAATCTAATTTTAAATTGATCTAACACACTTTCATAATGCTACTCTTGCTACAGTGTACAATTGTGTGGGTTTAATCAGTATTGTATTTTGCTGTCTGCCAGTATGCCTGATGATCTTTGTATCTATTCTATCTACTTATACAGTTTTAAGTTCATCTCAACCAACAGAAACATGATATAATTAGAACATTGTATAAACAGACATATTTTCTTGTCTGAATTATTTGTTTTTTTAAGTAAATCTTTTAAAATATTTTTTTTAATCATTCTTTATCTGTTAAATGTCTCTAAACAAAACATATATCAGCACAATGGGCTGGATCCAGACTTAAGCTTGAAATTAGTTACTTCTGGGCTAAACCATGTTGATTGTATTGGGAGTCAAGTTAATTGTATACTTTGCATGCAGGGATATATCTTTGAATTGCTTACTACACACAGATAGTGACCAGATTTACTATCACACTGTTACTAATTTCAAGCACTTAATTAAGTCTGGATCCAGCCCATTGTGTTTGCTATATTGTGCTTGCTCTTGTTGTGCACATTTATAGGTATATGTTAAATAGTTGAGTGAAAGGCAGGGGATAATCTGCTTGCCACAGAAACAAAAATAAAAAATAGCCCCAGCACACTGCCATAAACCAGTAACAAACTCTACTGTTCTATCTGTAAAATAAAACACAGAAATGTTCGTTACACATATATGATCAAATATGGGATAAGCCACCAGCCACCTTCTATCTATCTACCGATAGATAGATAGATAGATAGATAGATAGATAGATAGATAGATAGATAGATAGATAGATAGATAGATAGATAGATAGATAGATAGATAGATAGATAGATGGATGGATAGATAGTCTAGATCCAGCCATATGATACAGTTGATTTTAACATAAGCTTCAAGAAGGTGTTGATAGACATTTCTTCACAAATGACATAAAGCTGTTTGTATCTTAAATTATATTCTACTTAAAAGGCAAACCAAATAAACATTTAATTTTATTTTAAATTTAATTTTTCAGATAGAGAGATAGATGGATAGATAGTAGATAGATAGATAGATAGATAGATAGATAGATAGATAGATAGATAGATAGATATGAGACAGAGAGACTCCTCCTCACTCAAAAGAATCTCCGGACTCTTTCAACATAAATAAAGAAAATAAATAAAGGGAAATAATTTTTTTTTAGTTAAATGACCACCAGTGCTGCACATACCCAAGCCCCTCGTCAGGTCCGGACCCAGGTAATTAGTACCCCCCCTTTCGGCGGCACTGATTGCAAGCACTTACTTAAGTCTGGATCCAGCCATATGATACAGTTAATTTTAACATAAGCTTCAAGAAGGTGTTGATAGACATTTCTTCACACATGACATAAAGCTGTTTGTATCTTAAATTATCTTCTACTTAAAAGGCAAACCAAATAAACGTTTAATTTAATTTTAAATTAAAATTTTTTTTTTTAAATATAACTCTACTATTTAGATCTTAAAGAGGCTGATCCCATTGATAGACGTGGGAAGGAGTTTAAGTACGTTCCCCACCTAAAATATTAATGATGATAAATCAATATATAAAGACATTACTTGAATATTTTAAATCTTAGAAATAAATGTGATATATGCAACATCCAGCATTATATTGTTTTAATGTTTAGTGTCATTCATAAACGCAAGTGTGTGCAAACAGTCAAAAGTGTGGAAAACAAGCTTATAATTTGTCCTATATTTTAAGTTAGCATTACAATTGTTTACAAAGTCTCCCTGCAATAACACATGTTCCAGATGTTGAACACATCAAATTGTCTTTGAACTCTAAGTGGCCATGCTGTATGTTAACATTAAACAACAAACAACAACATTTATTTATCTTGACTTATGTAGCTAACCTACATATTTTGCTGTTAAATCACCATAAATAGATCAGGTTACTGTGAGAACAGCAGTTTGTACATAATTACAAATGCTGACAATAATAAATTATTGAAAATGTAATTACATTTTAAATGAATGAATTATCAACACCTGTGGTCTTAGTGAAAGCACTGTCAGTGACATGCAGAATTAAATCATACAGCTGAATAAAAGGTGTAGGTTGATACGACGAGCGTATTTTCGCATTCGCCCGTCGTGCGAATTTTTCGTAGCGCTGGATCAGGCCCAAAGTCACTTCATTGGTAAGGATGTATAGGTGTCACTAAAACTTCTGCCCAATTCACCAAGGGTAAATGCAATCCAGAATGGCATGTACCCTTTTTTATTTATTATGTTAGGTGTAAAGCTAACCAAATGCTTTGCAGATTATCAGTCCCAGCTGGAGGTAGCCCTATGAATGGGACAAATTTCAACTAGGGAAAGTTTCCAATATCAGGGCCACTCATCTCTCATGCTGGGACTGACAGTCCTAAATAATTCAGAGATGCTGCTGAGATTGACATGAGGCCCTTGCATTTGATTGGCTGTATGGGCCTCCTGTCAGTTTCTGTACTGATTGGCTAGGTATTTGTCAATATCTGCAGGAGACACATGTAGCTTGCTGATATTAGCTGATTGCAAAGAAAAGAAATTTGAGGCAGTAGTGTGTGACGGTGGAGAGAAGGGCCCTTTTTTAAAATGGCAATTTTTCTCCCAGCCAGTTCCGAACTGGCTCTCAAATTAATTGCTTCTGCCTTGCCTTAGCCTAAGATTCCCTCAACACAGCCGAACCCTATAGCTCCCCATAGACTTCTAACCGTATAACTCCCCATAGAGTTCCCTGTAATGCTCACCAGTCTGGTGTATCTGCGATGGTGCTCCGACAGCAGCTTCCAAATTAATGAATGAGTAATTATGCAAAAAATTTATTTGCCATACTTACCCATTAATTAGTTAAAGTTTCTAATAAGTACCATATTCAAAATAGAGACAGCCAGAAAGAAGCTTTCAGCTATCTGTATTACTAAAATGGAATTTTTCAGGCGACCAATGCATCCCTGTGTGATCAGTCCACCTCAGAATAGTCTAACTTCATTATTAGAGCCCCTCTCTGCTGAGCTGTCATTACTTTAATACTGTTGTACTAGCCAGTAATAATGGAGCTATGCATTTTCAATAGTGTGTCTTATCTTCTGCACTTAGGAGCAGGTCCTGAGAGAATAAATTAATATTTTCCTATACCATAATTCATCACAGTATATTACCCACCTGTACTGTATACTATATGTTATATATAGTTTTGATCACATTTTATTAATTTTATTATATTGCTTTGCTTTATAATGCCACCTTATATGATCATTCGTGTCTGCTTGCTACTTTTACTGTAATTTCAAATAAATGGGCTCAATTTACTGTGTTATCCAGCTACATTCCTGGAATGTCTGTTGTTCCTAGTGAAAAAATTGCTAAAAACAGTTTTTTTTGATGTTTTGTGAAGAGTTAATTTGTGTAATTTGTGATATTTAACATAAACTCAGCATATTTGACTTTCATAAAGTAAATCAAGGTTATGAATAGACAGTGATAACAATAAAATATAACTTTTGAAATTATTTTTGCTCTACTAAGTCACAGTATTATAGCAAGGGGGTAGTGGTGCCAACTACGCTTGAAAATTACTAATAGCTGCTACCAGACAAACCAGGAGGTCCTACACCTCCCAAAGTAAGCAATTATCAATAAAAGTGGTGGGTCTGAGGTAGCGCCAGTGTATCGAGTGTTATTAATAGTAACTCAATAAATAAAAAATCAATCTATATATCAAATAAATATATAAATAACTAATACGATAAAAGCCCATTCAAAATCCAATGTAGTTAATATTAAATTATTGGCTGGTGTGTCAATTAATTAATTAGTCTTTTCAATCTTTATATTGAAGTAATGAAGATTGCAGTACCCCCATCATATGTTCACATATGGGAAGAGAAAAAAATAAATATAAAAAACAATTTATTTGACCAAATGCACACAATAGGTTAAAACAAGAAAGCAAAAATTTGCACACAGTGAATTAAAATATAGAAGATTAGAACAAAACAATGAGCCAGAGCTATCCTACCAAGGTATAAGTTTGTCCGAAAGAAACTGCAGGGAATCAAGTGTTGGAATGCAAGTCCCGGGTAGCGTCGGTGGAATCAGCACCAAAACCTGAAGAAACCCTCCGGAGGACAGCAAACTGGTCACTATATTGCTTAGAAGTCAACCTGGCGCGTTTCGAGGAGCAAATCTCTTTATCAAAGTGTTGACTGTGAGTTGACGGCCTTTTATGTTGCCGTCCAACGTTCTCATTAAATATTCAAAGAAATCACACCAGCCAATTTTTTTCCACTAATCTGCATGATGACAACTACAAACTATTTGATATTCATTTTAAGGGAAATACTAATAGTTAAAAGGAAATCACCTTTAAAATATATAGACAGAGTATCATACCATAACACTCATCTTAAGTCGCAATATTATCACATTATTATCCCTCTCTTTAACAACTATACCATTGTAATCCAAGTGGAAGCATGAGAAATGTTATCAATTGGGCAATCCAATAATCAACTTCAGTGACCTTAACCTAACCTGATTTTTCCTTTGGTTGTAACCTGATGAAAGGAGGATCATAATGACAGCCATTATACAAGGGACAGACAAATGTATGTCTACAGTCACCAGAAGCAAATAAAAAGTTTAATAAAAAGACTTAAAACTTAAAGAAACACAAAATAATAGCATAGGAGCCCCTTTTTAACCTTTTTAGTATTTTTCCAAAACATATAAACTAATAATAAATATGTGTAATGTAATAAATAACAAATAATGGACCAGATCCAGAACTACGTCCGTCTTCCATAGACGGACATAATTCAATAAACAATAGCTACTGCGCATGCGTAGCTTTTAGACCGCATATACGCAATCTACGTATCGAAACGATACGCAGATTACGTACAATAGCTACTACGCATGCGCAGTAGCTATTGTTCATTGAATTGCGTCCGTGTATGGAAGACGGACGTAGTTCTGGATCTACCCCAATGTTCTGTACAGTATCACTACGGACAGCACTCTTCCTTATGAGCTGTGTTCTGATTCTAAGAAGTCTCTTAAGTCTCTTAAGAGACTTCTTAGAATCGGAACACAGCTTACAAGGTAGAGTCCTTTCTGTTGTGCCCCGGAGGACTCTATGTGTTCCTATTTTATTGCTGAAGACCGATCATTCCCCAACTACATTGTTGATTTAGCACAGGGAGGGAAAGTTTACTGCCCAGAAGGGTAAAGTATAGCTGTGAAGCTCTTAGTTTCTTCCACCTGTGCTTTAGTTTAGGAGGGGTTATTTGGACTGGTCTATGTATTTTTATTTGCAATTTTTTGTTGATTTTTGTTCATATTTTGCCTGCAAGAGATGTTTTTGTCCTTTTTGTATTTGTATACAGATTTTCTGTAACATGTATAATGCTCTAAAACATGGTGGTGAATTTTAATGATGGATATTAAAATGGAATTTTAAGGCAAATGGCCTAATTGTTATGCTTTCCGGTTGATCTACATTATTGCAGTCTTCTCTGCACAGTACTCTACCCCAAGTGGAGCTAGAGTGTTGTTTTACTAATACACCAATTAGATCCCACTGAGGTTCTCTTGCAAAGAATTGTGGGTAAGATTGTATAAAATATATCAAACTATTATGCCTGCTTATAATATCTTGGAATGTGCTGCTTGGCAAATTTATATAAATGGATATTTAGTACATGTAGCAGTTAACTCAACAAGTTACTTAGAGGTCATATTTACAAACTACAAATAATGTCAGGTAATTAAATTTCTGTTTGGCATAGGACACACGTTCAGATTTTTCTTCACATCCTTTTTCGAGAGCCGTAAGACCTTGGCGGAGCAATCATATTGCAACAAAATAGTTTCACAATCAAACCTCCATGAATCAATTGTTGACAGCTTTAAATTTGAGAAGCACAGAGGGTGGTCAGAACAGCTGCTGCTAAAGCTGCTACAGGCCTATACTGGGAGACATACACAAGTCAGATTGCATGAAATAATGTTAGGATGCAAACAGTAGTCAGGTTACTGGTGACAGAAGAAGGGAGAAGTTTGTTTTGTGACTTATTTTTGAGCAGCTGCACCTGTTATATGGGGAGCATTTATCATCAGAAAAGGAAAGAAAATGTACTATAATGTTGAGTTCTATAATGGCGATGCCCTCCTTTTAGCTAATTTTCTATTCAGTAATGTATTTATACAAGGCTTTGTATTGTCTATACAAGGCATTCTATTGCCTATACTAAATAGACTAGCAAAGGTATAGAAACAATAGATAATAAATGAAAAGTGTAAAAGCAAAAAACAAATATTACTTTATTTTAGTAAAAACTGTAGGAAAACACATTAAAAATAAATGGGTCTTCATCAGAGGGCAGACCCACTTTTTTTTTCATCAAAAAAGCCGGTGTTTTCAGCTCAATCTGAACGCTCCATTTTTAACAGCCCCCAAAATTTCCCCAGCTCTATACCCTGGCTAAAAACTCAGCTTTTGCAGCTTGGGCAATCTGAACGTGGTATTAGTGATGATTGTTTCACTGTACCCATAGTTTTATAGTGATATCTGAGGATGGCCATGCTATTAAAATGCCCCTAGATTCTGCGATCAGGAAAAATGTGCCTGAAGATCTTTGCAATGACTAATGATTGTAACAGGTTTGGAACTTAAAATTGTAAAAACAGACCCCTTAATCACCAGCTTATAAATCCATCCTTCTACATGTGAATCATTTGTATAACTAAACCAAGTTATTTTGCACAGTCTACAAATTTTCATAGTCATCAGTTTTAAATACTTTATTGATTATTGCATCCAAAGGTTTGTTTCTATACACATTTTAGAGAAATTACTTAGAATAAAATAATTAAAGGGAACAGAACCTTTATATACGGCAATACCTCCATTATTATTATTATTATTATTATTATTATTATTATTATTATTATTATTATTATTATTATTATTATTATTATTATTATTATTATTATTATTATTATTATTATTATTATTATTATTATTATTATTATTATTATTATTATTATTATTATTATTATTATTATTATTATTATTATTATTATTATTATTATTATTATTATTATTATTATTATTATTATTATTATTATTATTATTATTATTATTATTATTATTATTATTATTATTATTTTAAAGCTTTATTTAATCTATTTTAAAGATTTATTTAATTTAATCTAAACTAACTGAGTGAGTGTTCAGATAAAAATACAGGCCCGTATTCAGAGAACCGTCAGCGAAAGGTTCGCACTTATACGCACAGACGTTGCGAGGCAACACCCATGACACTCCCCTCACACGGACGGGTTTTCTGTGACTTACAAGTCCACAGAGCACCTCTAACTATACATGGGCACTTATGTGCGTATAATACTTCTGTATGTGCGTATCTAACTAACCGCGTCCTCACCGCGCCCTCAAATGGTCATTTAAATGCCTCCCCCACCCACTTTCACGTATTTGTCTCTGGACAGAATATAGCCACGCCCCCCGTACGTATTTTGTCATGTGCGATTCACAAGTCCGTGCCTACTGGACTTCCGTGCGTAAAATCAACATAGATAGCGTAAATTTAGCATGCGCAGTTCATCAGATCATAAAAATATGCACAGAACTTTGCACAAAAACTGTTCTCTGAATACGGCCCACAGTCCTGTTCTGAGCTAGTGTATAATTAACACTAGGGACTCAGGGATTCTTGCTCGTGCAGCAGCACCAAAGCACCTTCTTTTTCATTCCAATATTGCACAACTCCCCATTGCGATAGCGCAGAGCATCATGGAAGCAGACATATGCTTTTGGGCAGAAGTGCGCCCGTTTCCACTGCACTTCCGGTATGAACAACACACAGAAGCGCAGCTGTGGATCAGGTCCAGCTTGTATATCATTTATTTAAAAATGAAAGACATATAAATAGATTTACATTTCAGCTATGGTTTCGTGCTGTGCCATTTATACATGTTAGTATTCATTACAGCTAGTGCCTTTTTTGATAATAGCATACAGATGCCCATAATTAGGTATCCTAGTTTATCATAACATTATCCTCTGAGCGTTTTGAATGATATTCACATTTCTAAGTGTGGGTTTTGCATTTAGTGCTCAACCTGCTGCTTGTTTCCTATTACAGTGATTGCTTAACCCCTTTTTCTTCAGATTGCTATGCAAATGTATACAGTATGCCACAGAAGAAATTATTTTGTCCTTGCATTTTTTTTGTTATTGTTTACAAGTAGCAAATTATTTGTATAGTGTGTGTGGATGAGTGCATTTCTCTTGCCTTTACTATATTACAAGGGGTGATGATAACAGGGAAATGAGAAAAATAAACACAGTCAGCACACTCAAGAAAAAAACTAAAAACTTTTTTTATTTTACATAAAAAGAGTATTTCAGAGCACTGTTACTTGCCTCAGAAAACAGTACTGAATACAGGCTTATGAAAACAAGTGATTAGATGGTCAAATTCTTCTTATTTATATATTTACATTGCTCAACAGAATAATTACAGAAAAAAGTTGATGACTAATGTAACATTATGATAAAATATTTAGTGTGGTTTTGTTGTATTTAAAGATAAAGTTAATGTCTAACAATTGGACCATAAGCTCTCATCCTTTATAGCTAACAATGTTTTTACATATTTGCTGCTATATATTTTTTTATTTGATCTAGGCTAATACCTTAGTGCAACACTATCATCCATCATATTAGCTATAAAGAAATAAGATTGTGTATGTAGATTTTGCAATTTATATATGACAGCTGTAATGGAATGAATGATTGTCTTAGTATTTTTTAATGCATTTTATTTTGTTTTACTGTCCTTACTACAAATGATAAGATCATTTGAACATCGCATAGTTCTGCAATCATTTTGTATACTATATGTATCAAGCAAATACTCTCTATCTGTTATATGCTTAAAACATATACTATGCAGTTAGCTGCATAAAATAAGTTACTAGTTAATTTATAATATCTGGAGTTACTGTGTCCTTTCTGATGATCCATAATATAGATCTAAACAGAAAAATTGCCATTGGCTGAGGTCAGGGACAGTAAAAGGTCAGCATACTGAAGAGGAGTAAAAATCACTAATCAAAGTCAAGGATTACAGAAAATAGAATAATCATTAAAGCCAAAAAGTTCAGTAACAGAGTAACCCCAAACAGAAGAACCTCACAGCTACACATGTCCACTCTTACTGATCTTGTATCAAGATGTATGATTGCATTTGAGCTCTTTTCAAGAAAATCTTTGTTTGACATGCTATTGTTACACACTGCATATGGCAGCAGCATGTAATTGTGTCTCTGTGCTTTAGTAAAGAATTACGGTCCTGGTGTCCCCTGCAGCATTTCTCCATGCTGCCTAATTAACTTGCAGCTGGGATTCCCTAGCTGTGCTTTGGCCATGTGCAATCAGCAGCCAATGGGGATGTGGCTTTCCCTTTTAATAGCTGCCACCTGTTAGCCTCTCTGGCGGTCATGGCCAGAATAGCTTCCAGCTTCAGTGTCTCGGTCCGTCTGCCTGCTGTTCGTGATTCCTGTTATTTGCTATTCGTGTGTTTGCCTTCCAGTCTCCCTCTGTGTCCTTTCTGCAGCCCAGCCTTCCCTCACCTGCCTGCCTTCTGTCCTCCCTCCTGCTAGTGTGTGTTTCAGTGTGAGTACCCTGTCTGTCAGTCTCTGCATATCCCTGTTGCAGATCCTACCAATCATCTGCAGTGTGTCTGTCTGTACTATCTCTCTGCATATCACTGTTGCAGATTCTACCAATCATCTCCAGTGTGTTTGTCTGTGCAATATATCTGCATCTATCTGGATTCCCTTCCTGCATTTGTTCTGTGCCACCGACCTGTCCAAGTCTGGCCTTTTCCTGCTTCCTCTCTCCTAGAAGTTTGATTCTGGGGACTGTGACCTGTTGTTGGGGCGCAGCCAAGTCCAACCCCACCATCAGGCGCTCTGGGGAACACCACCCGATAACACAGACTCCACGACCATGGAACCGTTCTCGTAACAGCTGTGACTTTGTGCTAAGGTGTCACAAGCTTGTATATATTGTATACTCAATGACTAGCTTGTACTCCTTATATAAAGTGGCAGTTTGTGACACAATACTACCCCTTTGTCCCGCCAGAAGGTTATTACATGTTCTTATAACTTGTTTAGAAAAGAAATGTTAAAAATGTGTGCCCTATATAGGTGGAAAGTAGGTGACAATGTCAAATAGTAACAGAGAACAATTGTCATAGCAAAAGCTACAGTAGATATCATCATGTATTGAAATCATGTGCACCCAAATGCAATGTCAGCAGGTTGATATCTAGATGACTTTGCGGACTTAATGGGATAAAATTATGTTGCTGTTGTCTTGGCTTCTGGGCTTAACTTTACCATTTAAATCAGTATAATCATTTTTACGTAAGAGCGATTCACAGATACTAAAGAATCAATTTAACCACACCCCCAGCATTGGGACTGCTAAGTACAGGTGGTTTTCTAGGTGCGTAGCTTTAAAATCAGACTTGTTTCCTAAATGTAAATCACTCTTTAGTCATTAGGGGCCTGATTCAGAGGCTGAAAATAAGAACTTTAAGTTACACCTGGGCAAAACCATGTTGATTTCAGGGGGAGTCAAGTTAATTTTATTCTATGCATGCAGGGAGAATGCTTTTAACTATAATAATGTTGCAACAAATGAAATCCCCTGAAATCAACATGGTTTAGCCCAGGTGTAACTTTAAGTTCTTATTTTCAGCCTCTGAATCAGGCCCTAGGTTCTTAAGCAGCAATCACTGATTTGCACCTTACCGCAATTGTTGTTTAACATCACAAAACATCTTTGTATTAATGTATAATAGTATTAAATGAATGTTGCAATTGGTTTCGTCCAAATATGAATGTGTCTCATTGTTTTTTAACCTTTACTGTGTAGTGCAACAGTGATCTTACTGTTTAATGTTTACAGATAAGTTTGATTAGTCTTTTTTGGGTTAATTTTATTTATTTATTTTTGCCATTTGCAATAGTTTTTTTTTACTAATGATACTATTTACTAATGATGTTATTTTACATTTTTTAAGTCCTTTGCTTTGTAATGCTTTTATTTTTTCTATTTTTTAATATTAATATTAAAATTAACAAATAATATTGATATATTTTTACCAATCATGTATGTTAGTTTCTACAAGCACTTCTGAATGGTGAATCATCCTTAAGTCTCCAGGAACACCTATATTGTACATTAGTAGCTCGAGCCCTGCTTATTAGTCTTGCCCCTCTAGCCACGCATGCAGATCTCATTCCGTTCTCAAGCCTAAATCGTTCTCAAGTGGCTGTGAATCATTCATCCTTGGTTTCCGTGCATAGTTTTGAGTTCTGGGCATGCTCAGTATATCTGTTCTTAAAAATAGTCACAGAGATTCTGTTCTTTCTTAGTTGTGAATCAGGCCCTTTATACCTGATCCAGACAGTGATATCTGAAAACATTCATACTACATTTCCCCAAAACTCAAAAAATCATATGCAAAACAGTGCTTCAGATTTGAACGCAACTCACTGCTTCAACTCCCTGTGCTTTGAAGGCGTTACAGAGGATGGATGGTGTGAACTAAGGCTGTCAATGTACAGTAAAGCTCAATATACACTGGAGGGTTAAACGTCAGATAGTTTTGACATCTTACTAGTGAGTAGTTTTCCACAATGCATCCGAAAATGCATCAGATTTGGCTGGATCTAGACTTAAGTAAGTGCTTGAAATTAGTTACTCCTGGGCTAAACCATGTTGATTGTAGGGGGAGTCAAGTTAATTGTATTATATGCATGCAGGGATACATCTTTGAATTGCTTACTGCACACAGATACTGAAAGAGTTAGAGAGAGTAACCGGGCACAACCTAAGTAAATAGGAACCACTTCCCACTAGTAGAGGGGGTGCACAGAGGTAAAGAAATATGTATTTACACAATGGAAACAATAAATTGTTCCCCCCAAAAAAAGGTCCTCCCTTATTGCACTCTGGATCTCCAATATTAACAAATTTATAAAATTAATAATTTTGTGGTTTTAATAAAACATCAATCTTTATTAGAATAACGATGCTGAAATGTATATGTAGGCGAAATATTTAAAAACACGATGAAACTAACGGTGGTTACCCACTGATGGAATATTAAAAACAAAAGAGCCCCAGTGTAGCTCTTAAATAGAGATAAGCCCCTTCTGGTGTCCCTATTAAATTTAATTGTTAAATATTCATTTATAGTGCAGGATGTAGCTAGGCAGGGTACTAATGCTATAATAATTTGCGTCGATTGCAATGTACTGTAAAAAGCCGTTTAGCTACCTCTACCGCTGCAGTAACATGTAAGAAATATGAGCGCAAAATGGAATGTAGAGTGCAGCCTATAAAATTAGTATTATCACAGAGGGACAGCCAGAGGTATTAACAATCGGGTGCACACTGAAAGCGCTTCATGGAGACGAGCTCGTGCACAGCCTCTCTCCCATCCCGACGCGCGTTTCGCCCGTAGCTTGTTCAAAGGACTTTCCTCTCACATGCAGAATTTAGCAGACTTATGTCTGCTACATAACATAACATACGTAACCCTACCTTAACTTCTCCACTGTGCATACGGAACGCCTTGACATACAGTAGTGCCTAACCCTGCCCATACTGTGCAATTTAAATGCCTCCCCCCACCCACATTATGAAACGTCATGCCCTGACATACCAAACCCTGAATGTACGGAACACAGTACCATACATTGAGAGTTCCATTGCGTAACATCTGGCATGTGCTGTGCGCTAGCTAAGGCTGATTTACACACGCTGATTGTGTAAGTCATCTGACATTATTCATTCTGGATATGACCCACAAATGTTAATATAAAGTTTATGTGCAAACGTTGCTCCAGCCATTGGGCATGTCTAAATCCATTAATACTGACAACTGAGAATCCACCGCTATATAAGACATTGTAGTAAGTAACACTTTTTCTCAGGAAAACCTCAGCATTTGTGTGGAAATGTTACCTATGCTGTGTGTTAGACAACACAAGGGAAGCACGTCGCTTCAAAAATAAATGTAATAATAATAATAATAATATAATATGACCATCTAAATTGCTGGATGAATTTAAACACTAAAACAGTTTTTGTAGTAAGAGATTATATTATGGGTCTTAAGTCTGACTTGTTCATATATTGTCTGGAAAAGACAGACAATCTTTTGTTAATCCCATTTTCTAGCTCATATGCAGATATTTAACTAAATGTTATTTGTCACATAGGGAAACTTCTCTGACTTGAATTGTAAATTATTAGTATATTTTTTGTGATCTTACTTTTATTAAATATTTTTTAATAACAATGGGGTAGATCCAGAACTACGTTTGCCGTACGTTTATTCGCGTAGCGTATTTTCGTGTGCGTAAATTCGTTACACTCCCCTTGGCACACCCCTCGCATGGACGTATTTTGTCAAGATACGCTTTCCAAACCCTACCTTAACTTTTTCCATCGTAACCGCAGCCATAAGCACACGTACGTATGGACTAGACAAATTTACGCAGCTAAGCACACTTTAAATACCACCCCCTGCCTGCTTCACGTATTTCAGACGTATTTTGGAGTAACGTAAAATTGGCACGCCCACACGTAAGTATTTACGTGACACATACGTGAATGGCCCATACGTTCACAATTACGCTACGTTAATGTGC
>WWET01000777.1:206220-226137 GCA_011038615.1 Limnodynastes dumerilii | reverse complement strand
AACCCTACCCTAAGTCCCCGGAGAGGATTACTCTTTTACGAAAATAAATGGGTGAGTATGCGAATCGCATACTCACCTATTCATAAAAAAAAATATGCAGTGTATCACATTCAAAATAGGGACAGTTGCTTTAATAGAATAGACATTAGTGTATTGTATCACATTCAAAATAGGGACAGTTGCTTTAATATATTGGAAAAGACATTAAGCTGACCACTGTGGGCCGAATCCATGATGTAAAAATAGGATTACTCTTTTACGAAAATAAATGGGTGAGTATGCGAATCGCATACTCACCTATTCATAAAAAAAAATATGCAGTGTATCACATTCAAAATAGGGACAGTTGCTTTAATATATTGGAAAAGACATTAAGCTGACCACTGTGGGCCGAATCCATGCTGGAATGTAAAAATGAACTAATCCTGCGTTTGCTAAAAACCCCTCGCAATCTATTAATTGCACCTACAGCTCAGAACAATGTATTAGCATATCTTTAGCACTGCATTTGGAAGGTTAATTGCAAATAGTCCAATAGAGGTTGTAGATTGTCAGCAGCTTCCTGGAATTAGACGTGTCCTGTGACTGCTTCAAATCTTTTCTTGTACTTAAGCCTGCATTTGGGTCTGGATTGGGTTCCATTGCGTAAGCCCTTATTACACTGACATGTCCCTCAACCTGTGCCCTCTGAAGTAAGTGGTCAGAGCAGTGAGTGGTGTTCAAGTCTGGATCTCTGTAATTGTGTGTGCTGTAGTTGTGCACATACACACATAAAGGAACACAGAGATACGCTATGTCATATCATAGTGATAATAATAAACAGTGCCAGTGTACAATGTGTCAGTTATGTTTTTCTCATGATTATCAAGTACAATCAAGAAATGAGTGAACTTTTTGACATATGTTGTTTTGAAATATTCACTGCAAATCCTTTAGCCTGCATAGCCTCAAACACTCTGACCTTCCTCTAATCAAAGGTATGAATACAGAACTAATATTATTCCATATTTATAAATGAATCTTTATGTGCGCTTAATTTGTTCAATTAAACAAAGGGATACGTCATGCCTTGGAAAGACCATCTGGATTAAAGTCAAATTATTAATAGGAAGAGGCGCTCGGATCTTATTGAGATCACAGGAAGAGCTTTGTCTGGTCAAGAACAAAAGAACTTCCAACATACAGGTTTTAGCTGAAATCTGTCAAAGCCATCATACATATAAATTACAGCTAGAGGAAACATACTGAATAGAGGGCATGTCTGGTTCACAATGTACAATGACAAAGCTGTCAGCTAGCTCCTATTCTCCACAGGTTTTCATACAAAAGGCCTATGGGAAATAATAGTCATTGGTATAGCTTTAGGCTCACTCTTTAGTTATTCACATTATTAATATTATATTTTGTTGGATCATGGAAGACTAGGTTTAAAGATACAATACTGATGACTTCAAAGGCTGTTCAGTTGTTTATTTTGTTCTATGTAAAGCGTAGAGGTCATTAAAGGCCAATATGCTTGTTAGTTACGGTATTGATATTCTTTATCTGGAGCTGAAGATGCACATATTGTGCCCTATCAATATTCTTAACCACGTTCCTTGCCCTCCAATACTTCATTAAACTACTAGATTTGTCTCTGCAAGGAGTCTCTTTTGTGTGCTTGTTTCAACTCATAAAGCTACTGATTGCTTTCTTGCAGTAATCTTTAGCACCACTGCCTTCATAATCCGGATTGAATGTGAGCTGTCAGTAAAGAACAGGACTGTTGTTCATGTTTTGCGTCTAGCCTTGGGCTAAGAGCACACAATGCCAAGAAAAAAAAATTGAACAGCAGTTGTTAGCAGGACACAAATCTATTGTTTAATCAGGGAATTGTAACATTATTGTGGTTAAAGCAAACAATAATACGGTATTGTCAATACCTAGTACAATACATCAGAATTAGTTTTAGTCATATAACATCTTAATTAAATTTAAAAAATCTGGTTGCATGACTATGAAGCTAATGTGCAAGATACAGCAATGTGTGGCTGATTTATATTGTTGTGTACACTCGATGAAATGTTTGTAAAACTGCTTACATTTTGCACTGTTTAACTACAGTACCTCCATTTTGCACCAAAGTAGATGTTAATAGAATAGATAACACTGGAATATCCGGGAGACTCCTGAAATTTGGGCCGTTCTCCTGGTATCCGGGGAGAGCCGGCAAATCTCCTGCATGCCCTGACACCCAACCATTCACCAGTGTAATCCCTAGAGTTACTAAGGATGGGCGGGACTTTAACACCTGAGATCACACGGGTGATTGACAGGGATGGGGTTTAATGACACGATTTGCATAAATTGCGTCATTAAGCCCCGCCCCCTCACAGTAAGCCCGGTTTCAATAGTAGGCAACCCTGGATAACACACGTTTCCCTGACAGCAGTGACTGAACTATAGTCACTGTAGGGGCTGATCCAGAGTTTGAAAGTAAAGGTAGAACAAATGCGACATTTGTAGACCTGAGCTAGACCAGGTTGTAATGTGAGAGGTGCAAAATAATATTAGTACTTTAGCATCCAAGGAAAGCAATTCCCTTTTAAGAGACCCATACTGCATAGCTTTATGTTTAATCTGTGAATTAGAGCTGAGCTACAAAACTTAACCACTTAGCTTTAATTCTGTTTTCACAGTTTAAATGTAACTTCCCTTGAAGTTCTAAATGGTTATGCTCAAGTTTACACTTACATCTGTTTTGCCCTTACCTTCAACTCTGGATTAGCCCCATAGAAACAGTGTATTATGGACCCTGAAGAAGAGCCATGCTGAGGCACTGCGGCATCTACAGTAAATTTTGTTATTCCCCAGTTGGTTATAAACAACTTACTAGATCCATAAAGCCTGGAGTTATTTATTTGCAGTTATATATTTACAGGAAAACTCAGGTGAAAAACTAATAAGATATCTGCGTTAAAAGACCATCCAAATTCTGTTGTATGTTTGTCATTAGTGTTGCTCTCATTGGTAGTTACACCAGGGATCGTTTAGGTGAAAATGGATACACCTAAAACAGTCCCAGGAGCATAATTCTCAACTCAACAGAATCATGTCTGCGCTGCAGAAACACCTCCCTTCTGTAATTAACCCAGCACTGGCATATTGCAAGGTGCCATATATTTAGAAATATGATATGTCAAATGGAATACATCATACAGAGTAACAGTTTCTACAGAGTAACAATATGTCATGTCAGTAATTGAAATATCAGTCTAATAGTAATGTTTTGTGTTATGTCTTGTTTTGTAGCCTGCCGTCCAGGATTTTTCAAGTCTTCCCCTCAGAGTCAGACATGCAGTAAGTGTCCACCTCACAGCTATGCCCATGAGGAAGCATCAACGTCTTGTGTCTGTACAGAGCGCTATTATAGGAGAGAGTCTGACCCACATACAATGGCATGTACAAGTAAGCATGTTCTAAGCCTCGTGCATCATTTCACTGTGTGAGCTGGGGAAACCCCAACATTACATAAGCAGTATGCTAATACCTATTACAACTGAGGGGGGGGGGAACAAGCAAAGGGTAGTGTAGCTGAAAGCGTGAAGTGTAACTGCTTAGCTGTAATGTCATCCCTGGCTGCCTGTCTTACCATAGAAAAAACACCTGCAGTCTAGGCAGTGCCTTTGGCTACATTTTAAATGAGGGAATGGTTTGATGCTTTGATTGTACTGTAATTTCCTGACATTTTAGAACACACCTCCTTCTAAAAAACAAAAAAAACAAAAACAGAACATTCCACTTACACTATTCAAATAAATGTCATGTTCACCACTGAAATATGATATATATAGATTTACGATGTGTGTCATTAACATCATCCAACATTGTATTGAATGGCAGAGGGAACACGCTTGTAAAAAGAAAAATAATAGCGATTTCAACCAGACACATTGCCAATTGTTTCCTCACCTCTTGTTTGACCTGTTGCCTTGGTGTATGTATTGGGGTCATTAAGTGCAGCATCAAGTGATGAAAATGAGGATGGGTCTTTGTGAAGATGACGAAGTGTACATCCAGAAGCTGAAAACTATGTTATAGTTACCTGAATGTTTTATAACTCCTGTTCATTTCAGTAACAAATCTTAAATTGTGCCAAATTGTATTGATTGTCATTCAGAGAAACAAATGCCCTTATAAACAACTGGAAAAGGTTCTTGGAGGAATGTGTTTGGAAATCAGTGGTTGACAATATTTGTATATATTATGGCACTATACCTCTCATCATTGATTAGGGTGCTGTAGGTTTGGTCACACCATTTAAATCATGGCTGTATCAACACAGGGAAGTTTCCAATGCGTGTAATAAATGTGGCAATAAATTAGGGGTCTGGACATGGAACACTACATAAAGTACATATGGAAATATATTAGGGGACTAGTTATGGCACATACTATATGTGGTTTGTATTAGGTTTTGTGCATGGCACATATAGTATAGTATAGTATAGTATGCCATTCGCAGACCCCTAATATAGTATAGAATGTGCCAGACCCTATTATATTATTTGATTTATTAATTAAAAGGTTTTTATATAGCACTATCAGGTTACGTAACACTTTACACATATTTCACATTCGCATCAGTCCCTGCCCCCATTAGAGCTACATACAAAGGTCCCTAACACATACATACACTAGGATTCATTTACAGTATTTAACCTACCAGCATGTGGGAGGAAATCAGAGCACCTGGAGCAAACCAAGCAGAACAGTCTGTGTGGAGTACAAACTCCACACATATAAGGTCTCTTCTGGGAACGAAACTCATGACCTCAGTGCTGGGAGACACAAGCACTACTCACTGAGCCACCGTGCTGCCCATATTATAATATGTGCCATTCCTAGGACCCCCAGGTGCACCACTGCTTGTCTAGCACATTTTAAGTGTTAGGTAAACATTTAAGTCCCTCCTCCCTGCCCTTCATTTCTGTGCACATCAGTGACAGGGGCACCTATACATTGTAGACCAGCAGTGATTAGCACACACTTCCTCACTTATTTCCCAATTAGGACAAAGCTGCCCCAAGAGAAACAGAGCCTGGAAATAGGGACTGTGCTGCCCCAAGCCTGGGACAGTTGTGAGGTGAAAAAACATATGGGATTTTTATGTGATGTGCTTGTGTTATGCTTATTGAGTTACAGTAATGTATATTATGTTTAATAGAGCTGGGATTTACTCACAACTTTATTGCATTATATGCATGAGTATTTTTTATTTATATATGACTTTACATAGTCAGTTTAGCCTTAGGACAAGCGGGTACTGAGTGCCCCATATTCCCCAAAACATTTCCCTAGGGCACCACAGAGCCTTTAACCAGCTCTGACTCTACGGTTATTACATCATTCAATCTAACCCAATGGCCAGTGCTGGGATATAGTATCCGCCTCACTCCTATAGACGCAGGTCCAGTAGAAATGAGCACATGTTACATCTTAATCCATTCTGTTGACTATATTTCCCTAATGTCTTCTCCAGAAGCAGCACCATGACTTGGTTCACACAGCAGAATTAAAAGATTCATTTGTGATTGGCTGATTGTAAAGTGAAAACCAGGAGCTTGCAATGATAGATTTCCCGCCTGTACCAGATAGGAAAAAAAATTATTAAACCACATCTGAAATTTAGAATCATCTGGTGTGTCATCCTCTACCATGCAGCACACAATATTTTTTTTTTTAAACAAATCTCTATTAAATGGGTTAACTGTTCACAAAATAATTCATTGATGCAGATGACCAGTTGCAAGCTATGATTAAAGGTAGATAAATAAAGCTGATATAGAGTGATGGCTTATGAAACAAAGAAAGAAACGACTGCCATGTACCAACCAGATCACTAAAATAAGGATATAATACTAACCTAAATTACTTTGGAATTGATTGGGTAAATATTTGTAGTCTGTATATCTTTTAAATTAAATGCTAAAGACTTTATTGCTCAATATGCGTTTATTACCCTTGCTAATTAGTCTTAATTTCTTCCCAGCAAGGGATTTGTGAAAAAGTCAGATTTATAAAGACATTATCGTGCATTTAAGGACAAGTTTAGCATGCAGACTAATAAAATGTACATATATATATATATACCTGTATATATATATAAATCTAGCCTCTGATTTTCATGGAATCAGATCCTTAAGCTATAGATTTTGATAGATGACGATTATTATTATTATTATTATTATTATTATTCTGAACATTTTTACATAATACTAATCATTATTGTAATTATCTGTTCAAATTTTTTTTTTGTATATTTCAAAACAGGACCTCCATCAGCTCCACGCAATGCAATTTCCAACATCAATGAAACAAGTGTGTTCTTAGAATGGATGTTTCCATCAGACACTGGTGGCAGGAAAGATGTCTTCTATAATATTGTATGCAAGAAGTGTAACTCCATCTCTGGCATGTGTGAGGAGTGTGGAATTCACGTCCGTTACATACCTCAGCAAACCGGCTTGAGAAATACATCTGTAATGGTAATAGATCTGCAGGCTCACACAAATTATACCTTTGAGATTGAGGCTGAAAATGGCGTGTCAGAGCTAAGCCCTGGATCCAGGCAGTACGTCTCTCTGAATGTCACCACCAACCAGGCTGGTAAGTTTCATGTGATATATTGATACATTAAAGAACACTGCAAAAATAAACATAGGCATTTGATGACTTTCAAGTAAATTGTTGGTTATTGCTAGGTGTTGTTTTGTTATTTCATTGAATGCATTAGTTTCTTTTTTATACCATATTTATATATTTACAGTCTTGTTTTGAAAGACTTCTTGAAACTTTATTTGTATTGTACAAAAATTTTATTTTAGACAACTGTTGTAACACATTCAGTACTAATTACTGCGCTGTCTACATTTTTAACTGCAATAGAAAGATAACATTTTCCTTTTATATTTCAAATATCTTTTTTATAAAATAGTTTTTGCACTATAAATCCCTTTTAGCATTTTCAATGTATAGATATTAGCTCTATGAAAAAATAATAAAATAATTATGAATCTTGCTTATTCTGCAACCAGGAACCCAGTAAACGGCATGGCTACACCAATGACATGTCTTCTCCAATGCAGTCTATCATTGATTGCAGCTGCTTGTAACATGTGTTGCTGCCATTGGCTATTTATATAACAGTGATGTTCGATTAATGCTTGTTAAGACTTTACACATATGCATTTATCTCCAACAAAAAACATTTATTATTCATATTTATCATGAAGCCAAGTTTTTGGTTTGTTTGTGTTTTGCTAAAAGACAATTTCAATTTAAGGAGCAGTCTTCCAGGACAATTCTCTGCCAACTTTTCTGTTTCAGATAGCCAGAGTTTTTGGCCTTGGTATATGCCTGTGAACACAAATATTGTTCTAGAGAATGTTTTTTTCCACAATAAAATATTTATTTATTCAGCTTGTACTTGAATTTAATGTTCAGAGAATATTTTTTATTTTGTTTTGGATAATAAAACAAAAATGTGTATTTTATATGGAGTTAAGGACACAGTTACAGAATATTCTATTAAATGAATGGTCTTTTCTCTTTGTACCTATACTTTTATAATCATCCCAGACCATATTCACAGTCAAGAGTAAAATTGCGAACTTACCTAAATATACACACGTGAAAAATCCGCAATACAGATTCAGAGAAAAGAAAGAACCAAGTTAACTACTCCCCCTGAGTCAGGAGTGCAACATAAGTCTATCTTGCACATAATTAGATACGTGCAGACTCTATCAGATGTGAATCAGTTGTGCGTAATGGTGCTTAAAATTACTTATGATTCAAAAATACGTAAATAAACGCACTGATCGGGCTCTGGAAAAGTACTTTTTTTTTTTTTTTTTAAACAGCAAGTACTCTCATTAACATCTGTAAAATAAACAACCAATAAAAATTAAACAAGAAAATAAAATAAGCATTACATACATAAAAAGAAATAAATAAAGATACTGCATGAAGTTATAAAAATAATGATCCACTACATATAGGAGGTTTCATAAAACATTTACAAAAGAATATTTTACAAAACACAAAAACAATCACTATAGTTATACAGATGTAAATGTAATTGTTTGTTTTAAAATTTTCAATTGAATTAGTTACAAAAAAAAATCTCATACACAAAGAATGGCAGCCTTACATGGTTAAAGTCTAGCAAAAAATGTGATATAAGCATAAGATTTTAAAAACGAGCCTTTATTTGTTTAATTTATAAACCCACATCCATTGATTAAAAACAAGCAGCAGGAGTGGGCTGAACTAAGAGGTATGGCCTCATAGCAAACAATATGGTTCCTCACTTAAGAGTGGTTCAGGGCTACCTTAACTTTTCCTGTGTGTATGTTAGTTTCCGGTTACACGCTCCTGTAAGAAAATCTAATTTCCGAAAATCTAAGTTGCTTTTCGAATGTCCCTTTTTCAAATACTTATCTATTTAGGCATTTTTTTAAATGAATGGGTGAGTATGCCAATTAAGGTTAAGGTCAGGCTGCAGGGGAGGGAGGGTTAGGGTCAGGTTGCGGGAGATGGTGGGTTAGGGTCAGGCTGCAAGTAAGGGAGGGTTAGGGTTAGGGTCAGGCTGCCAGGAAAGGACGGTTAGGTTAAGGGTAGTGAGAGGGGAGGGTTAGGGTTAGAATTAGGGAAAGGATTGCAGGACAATTTTTTTATAACTTTTCGGACCATGGAACTTTCGGTGCTCCGTGGATCGATTGCAAGGCATCAAGGCATAGCAATTGCAATCCCAGCCAGTTCGCAACAGGCTGGGGAGGAAATGGATGATTCGAAAATCGGCCCGTCGGACCGGAGTCCCACACCCTTTAGTTTCCGCAAGGCACTCCTTCTTGTGAATCAGTCCAAACTCTGTTGGAACACCCATCCTGTACATTAGTAGCCCATGTGCTGCTCATTTGCATTCAGAGTCTTGCCCCTCTAGCCACGCATGACATACGTGCCGACGCGTGCATCAGTCCTAATTCAGATGTCCATGTATGTGAATCAGTCGGCCAGAGTTTCCGTGCGTATATATTTGGGTTCTTTGCATGCGCAGTACAACTGATTATAAAAATCACGTAGATTCTATACTATATTGCATTTACACCTCACATGACTTGTGTCTTGCATGATATGAGTAACAGTTTATAATTTTTATCTTGAACCAAGATCTGGCTGACTAAATTCAGCATTAAAGATTTTTTGGTGCATTTTTATTGAACTGATATAGCCCAAGGCAACTCAAATGGGAGAAGCCTGGGGGCATGTGGCCCTCTGACCCCAGCTCAACAACCCCAGGTTCAAGCATTCAAAGTTAACAAAAAGCCCTTAACACATCTGTTATAATCATTACCATTGTTGCAACTGACAGACTAGAGCCCTAGAGCTACTCAGCCAATCAGACATTTCACAATCCTATCAACAGTCCATATCATAAATGGTGTGAATATTAAGGGTATACTGCCTTAGCCAGATTATGTTTAGCTTCACTACCGTATATACCTATAAATATTTATGACCAATAGTATATTACATGGCTGAAAAATAAAATATTTATTGAAGTATAATTTTGGCAACTATAAAATACTCATACACATTAAAATCATGCTCAGGTCCCTATCACATCATCATTCTTGAGCTAAACATAACTTGTAGATCATTTGTACCTACAGAATGATGGCATCTTGTGCTACTTAAAACAGTTAAACAGACTAAAGATCACCATCAAAAATACACCATCTCTGTATTAGGCAGAAGAACCTTACTGATATAGGGCCAGATTCACACTACCGGACAAATAGCATATACGCAGTCTACGTAACGAAAACATACGTGGATTACGTATAAAATTTACCACACATGCGCAGTAGCAAAAAACGGTAAACTACGGATTTATATGCTATATGCCCAGTAGTGTCAATCCGGCCCATAGTCTATAGAACTATGCTGGCCTAATGAATATTTGAAAAGGCAAAAATCTACTAGAGTCTAACCCACTGTAATTACGGTGAATCCTTAAGCCATATACAAATATCAAATATAGGAAAGAAAAAATAACAGCACAAATATGTAGAAGAAAATTGATTAAAAAAAACAATTAATAAAAAAAAAAAAAAAAATATTCATAATAAATACATGATCTTACCTTTTTTCCTCCTCTTCTTTCTTCCTGCCCTCGCCGTTGTCAAGGAACCAGGGCCCTGGTTCCGCTGTTGAAATGGTCTGGAGCGGATATGGCTGGTGAAAAGCGGCCATAAAACTACAAATGGCATCCCACCCGGGGTGCCACATGGTACCCTGCCCCCTGGCCCAGCCCACCTTTGTGTGTCATTATTGCCTTCCCCTGTTGCAACGCCTGGTGACACCCCTTTAATATTTTGGGGGGCCGAGATGCCCCCCCTCCCATTCCACTGCCTATGCCTATGGCTCCATCTTGCCAAGTGGCCTTGTGCCCATCCACAGTCCTGAGTGACAGACATTCCTTGTCAGAGCCCAATGCATCTGGTACTAGTTTCTGTGATTTGACTCCAACAACAGCATCAAACGCAGCCATCATGTTTGGGGGAATGGGTATCTTAATGTTGTGGCTAGGGGCAGCTAGATGCCCCTATCTGTCTGTCTAATAAGATCTATTGACCGAACTGTAGCCTAATAAAGTAGACTGTAGTCTAATAAAGTTTGATGTAAAGCTTGTTTCATGTCTTCCATAAATAATGTTCTACCACATGTATGCTTTATTCAGTGTATTTTACTTAATTCCTAAAAGAGGTAAAACATCTTTTACTGTTGCCTGGACAAGATATCAAGCACTGTAATGGTGATCGCCCCCGTACATTTTTGATGTAACTTTTAGAAATAATAGCCAATTGTCATAGGTAAATCTTTTTATTGTAAAACAAGCTATGCCTGGCCTCAGACATTACTGTGATTTATATGGCCAAGTGTCTGTTAACTGATGAATTATGAATTACCTACATTTTTTATAGCTTATTTATACCTCTCAGGTTGATAATTGTTGACTTGGTTTATTATACCTTGGAAAATGCATAGATTAATGAAAGGATGGAAAGCATTGTAAAAATATCCTGAGATATTTTGAATGGTGTTCCAGTTTCTGTGATCATATCATTTATTTCACATGTGAAAGAAGCTTTATTATGCTGCAATGAAAGGTGATAGCAATTTATTTCATAATGTAGCATCTAATGTACTTCAGTGGTAATAAAATAACTCACACGACTATTAAAATAATGTACACCCGATTTCTATGATTTTCACAATGCCAAATTTAACCACCTCTCTATGAAATTATGTTGATTATGTTTTTAATAACACATATGATATTACTACTGTTTACAATGATTGTAATATACACTTTGGAGGCAGCTTTGATACCTTTAATTTCTAAACCTGGTTGGTGACTCAGATGACTGCTGTAATCATATTCCTTTCACATTTTGCAGTTTCCTGATTTCTTCTATTCAGGGTTGCCGCCTCTCCCAGAATATCACGGAGACTCCCGGGGAGAGGCGGAAAATCTCCTGCAGGGGACTTGAGGCTGTGGTTTCATGCAAACCACATCCTCAAGTCCTACCCCCAGCCTAGCAACGATATCATTCATGGTGTTACTAGGGACTGCTCAGGACCTAATGACGCAATTAGCGTCATCAAGCCATGCTCCCACTCCTAATAATACTATGAAGACAGCCACTGATGGTCAGAGTGTGTGGCTTCATGAAGCAATTGGCATACATCACGTCATTAAGCCTCATCCCGTGCCAGCCTCTATCTCCTCCCAGAGGCAAGCTTTCAAAAATCAGCAACTCTGCTTCTACTGCTCCTAACAAAGGGTGGATGTTTACCGAGACATGAATCCTGATGAGGCATTAGCAAATGCCACCCATCTGGCATTTGTGCAGTGAAGCTGTCAGAGGGTCATTATAAAACAGTACTCAGCATTCTGTTTATAAATACATTGCCAGCAGCTCTCATATATTTTTTTCACCAACAGGTCTCTGGCAGTGACTTGGTAGCAAACATAATGGGGGTGGCTTTTAAATGATACAGTAATGGTGTGCCCAACGTGCATCGCACTATCCATAATTCTTGTAATCCCCATTTTATGCATCAGAAATGTTAGGGTAGGGATCAGTCCATGCTTTCATGGAAGGCTGGATACAGCTGAAATACGGCATCAGATCTTTGCTGACATTGGGCTGGATCCAGACTTAAGTAAGTGCTTGAAATGAGTTACTCCAGGGCTAAACCATGTTGATTGCAGGGGGAGTCAAGTTAATTGTATTCTTTGCATGCAGGGATATATCTTTGAATTGCTTACTGCACACAGATACTGACCAGCTTTACTATCACACTGTTATTAAGACTTGGGATAGGAAATATCACCTCTCAACTCTAATACTGTTTGCAACAGATGAAATATGACTCCCCTGAAATCAACATGGTTTAGCCCCGGAGTAACTAAGTTCAAGCACTTACTTAAGTCTGTTATTTCAGTACTGGAAAGCATTATGGAGTTGTTGTAATAATAAGGATTTAAGTATTGAAATATCCTTCACCCAATTTATGCTAAAAAATTTAGATAATTTAACATTCCAATATTTTTGGAAATAAGAACTCTATATTATGATGTCCTTTTGTTTCAAAAGGAACTGTCCAGCGGACATATAGTTTCCCGTATGTCTATGGTTTGCCACAAGGTGGTTTCCATGATTATGTTCTAGCCTCTCTTTGGGCCACAATAGCATACATCAGTAACTGTACGTATGGAGGTCAGATAGTTCACACACATGGGGGTCAGTCAGTCTGGATGGAAGAGAAACCTCCCCTGTCACTCTCCTCTCTCTCGTGCGGACTTAATGTGATTTACGCTGCCATAAGGTTGTACAAATTGCTGATCTGCGCTCTAACCCTTAATCCCACCTAGACTGTATAATACAAATCAGGGCAGGAAGTGAGGGGGTATATGGGGGTATGTTATACCGCCACTTCTCCCACTGATTTTATAGAAAAGCAAAAAATCCTTATTCACTTCTAATATTTCTAAATGTCCATACTTCCAAATTTCCCCTTCGACCACTGATTTAAATGCCTCTGTCCACCTTATGGGCTTTATGCGGGCAGAGGGGATGCACCGCCCTGTTGGACGGATCTCCAGGTATATGGAACTGAGTGCCGTATGCTTGGAGATACGTTGTAGAACATCTGGCATGCCAGTCACACAGACCAATTGCGCAGCATTTGGCTGTCATGCGGGAATTTTATTAGTTTATTAAAAATGCATGACTGACAATGGCCCAAATCCATAAACCCTATGGATTCAGTCCATTGTCATTCATGCCTTCTCAATAAAGAATGGTATAACTTGTCTGGCCAACCTGCTTTATTATAACAGAAAGTGATCAGCCGGTGGCGCAAGTTTTTATATGACTGCCAAGTTGCTAAAGTTGCCAAGTTTGGCACCATGAGGGCCACATCCAGACTTAGCTGCATCTGATATCATATCTCCACTGTGTCCAACTGTGTGTGTAAGCGCATAGACGAAAACTACCCTCACAATCACAGAGCTCCGTCACTGACCCCGACCTTAACACTACCTCACTTAAAATGGGGAAGGATTGGGAGTCTGAGATATTTGATACTTTATTCCCATATATTTCTATTAACCATGTTAGAAGATATTATGATGTGGTATTTTTATTAGGAAAAGGCAAGAGGGCAAAAATAAATTAATGAAACATTTGAGTTCTTTAAATTGGATTTATTTATATTTTTACAGGTAGAAATTAAGATATGTAACCAGAAGCTGCCGTGTAAATGTTCAAGTGTGCTTTGGGGAAGGGGTAAAGCAGGGCTGGTGCTAAGCATTGCCAGGCCCCATTATACTTTCCAAGTGCAAATCTGCATTCCCATTTTGTAAACTCTGCTCTAAAAATAACAATGTATGGACCTCTCCTGTACATAATCAGTAATGCCCACGGGCAGAAGTGGCCTCCGCAGTACGTACCAGACACAGTTTTAATGCAGTGGGTGCTAAGAGGCAGGCACATACCTGCACTCATTGCAGTTACACCATTGTCGCTCAAGCAGTAGAATTAGTAAAGACATTCTGATCCAGTGGCCTATATAAAATGCACATTAAGACAAACAGAAAATCCTTTCCATGTCACTGGTCTTAAACATAAAGTGCAGACTGAAGCATTGATTCCATAACTGAATGCAAGTTGCTCTAGGTTGTGTTCTGAAGAGTGTTTCATGGGCGGGAAGGGGTGGGGGAATCTAGTCAATGTACAATAAGGGCATGCCCAAGTAAGTGCACCCTGGTACAAAGCAGATACAAGTAGTACCTACTACAGGGTCATGGGTGCCCACAGCTCACTGATGCATTTTGGGACCCACACAATATTAGGCAGGTGGCTTCACTTTTTTGACTGATCATTGTATGTTGCTGTGCCTTTGTAACAACTACAAGCAGTGTGAGAGAAATAAGTTTGAGGATCAGGGACCAGATTCAGAGTATCGCATCCGTGTGAATTTCACACGGTGCAATGCTTTTTGACAGGTCTGCGCAAAACGCGCAAGGAAGTCGGATTGCTGGCGGAGTTTATGGTATCCGCCAGCATCCGACTCCGACTGAAAAGGGGGTGTGCCAGGATATTTAAATGAGAAAATGTTCGGTTTTCTCATTTAAATATTCCCTGAGCACGAGTCCGCTTGCATGCGGAAATAGCCCTACGATTCCACGATCTCAGAGCTGGTGGAATCGTAGGGTCAGCTCAGCACAGCGTAAAAAAAAAAAAAAAACCCCACACGATTCTAAAAATTAACCCCTTCCTCCGGCACTGTTATTTAGACTTGGGATAGGAAACATCACCTCTCAACTCTAATACTGCTTACAATAGATGAAATATGACTCCCCTGCAATCAACATGGTTTAGCCCAGGAGTAACTAAGTTCAAGCACTTAACTAGGTCTGGATCAGGCCCATAGTTCCACTACAGAACTATGCATGTGCTGTAGGTCCTTTACTACAGATACGCACCTAAGAAGCGTCTGCTTCTTAGGTGTGAATCCGGCCCAGGATCTTCCATTCATAATATACATTGCTTATGTTCTGCTTATATATTGTGACTATTGATCTTCTGTAATCCATTTGTTAAAAGGTGCAGATGAATCTAAGTCCACGTCACTCATCCTCTCATATTGCTAAGGAATCCTATAGCAACCAATCAGATTCTTTTTACATAATAGAGAATATCAGCTAAAATCTTATTGGTTGCTATGGGCAACATCTCCACTTTTCCAAACCCGCAGCTTAGTAAATCTGGCCCATTGTGTTTTCTGTATCAGACATGCTTCAGAACCAGCAAGAAACCATTAATACAAACCCATGGCAATGCTTTTCACACCAAGAAAAACTGCAACTTAATAAAAAATAAACCTCACATAATATTCTACCATCATAACTTCAGTTTATTTTGAAAGTGTTCTTTTCTTTCTCGGAAATGATACTGGTGCACTTAGCTTCACTCATGCAAGTATTAAATTTAATGTAGAATGAATGTGATATATTGATTACGTGGTGTGAACTACAGGTTACCAATAATTGATCATTGTAATTGATAGATATCGCAGCAGATTAGCCTGACTATGGCAATCTCCATGTTGTCAAAGCACACATTTCATTGTTTAACAAATGAGGCCACCTGTTGTGCTTCTCCAGACCTTTACACTTAACCTTGTGTAACCTCTGAGGCACAATTGAAAAGAACTGAAGTCTGATATAAGGTTTCACGTGCAAATCTCTGGCTTAGAAACATATGGAAAGAAAACATTTTTGACTAAGCCTTGCAGTCTGAATGTAGCTTATCTTGTTACATTTTAACATAAAGTCAGCATAAGTGGACTCTTGCATAATTTCCGGTATTTATTGGAGCCTCAACTTTTAATTTTAAATTTCCTTGAACTGGAGAAATATATGCACACCTGGCTAGACCTAAACATTTTACCAGGAAACTCACCAAGCCAGCCAGTCAAGTAGAGGATAATTTTCTTCCTTTGAACTTAGAAGTCACAATTAATGTTGATTTCTGAAAAGGGGGAAGTACTGGAGCAACAGAAAGTGTATTATAAATGTGCTTTTAATAATCTAGTGTGTTGTGTTATGTAGTTTATCCAGTTAATATGAAGCCATAGATGGATGACATTACCAATAATGGCAAACTGTGTGTGATTGTTTACCATGCACCTATCATTGACAATTAGTTAATCGGTCAGACGGAGATTATACCTTTGTATACTTCGCTCACATCGCCCAAAAACCCGGGTTATTGGCGGGGCAAGCAACCTGGATCGTGCAGTGTGAAAGGGTCCGGGTGCCTCTACCCGGGTCTAATGACCTGGGAATTGGACCCGGGACAAAAGAAGGGTTATTCAAATCGGGTAGGGGCACAGTGTGAAAGGTGCTAACCCGGGTACTACAGAAACTACTTGATTGGTATAATTTGTTTACTATCGTTGCCGGGTCAATAGTAAACAAATTGAAAAGTGTGATGACCCACACTACTGCCAGGGCAGACTCGGGTCCTAGAATTTCCCAGGTCAACCCTGCAGTGTAAAACAGGGTCTGTGACCCTGGGATCATCTGAAGACACAGCAATATCCTGGGTTCACAGACCTGGCATATTGCTGGGGGCGGTGATGTAAAAGGGGTATTACCGTGTAAGTATTGAAATTTTTTTTAAATGTGCTTAACCTGTAAAGTGTGGCTAAAATTGGGGCAGAGCCCGTGTTTTGTGTCTATTAGTCTTAGTACTACAAACCCACCTCTGCTTGAATAGGACCAGATCTAGGCTTTCACTCTGATCACTGCGACTGTGGGGATTTCTTTAATCAAAATCCACTGGATCCAGCCTTCTGTGCTGAAGAGAAGAGGCTACTCCATTCCCTCGTAAGAAGATAAGTTATCAAACCCTATTTTTCTTTACACTCCCACACAACGTCCTCACTTTAATTAGGGTTGTTGTGGAAGTCTGGACATTACGGAGGGTGGTTATCACGCCCTACATGTACTATCTGCATACATCCTCCCTCCCACATAGCGCACACCTGTCTGCATCCTGCTAAGACACCACCACCCACCACACAATCGGAAAGGCTCACAGTGCAGAACTCTGGATTTAGAGGATCTAGATCCATAATGGGAGTGTGACACATGTGCACCTGCACAAAATGCTGGATTTTTCTACCCTAGCAATCAGAAAATGTTGATCCAGTCTGTAGTCTCTAAGTTTAATTCTTTCTAAGGGCTAGATTTTACTAAGCTACAGGAAAGGGAAACTGGAGATGTTGATCATGGCAACCAATCAGATTCTAGCTCCCACTTTTCTATTACATACTAGAATGTCAGCTAGAATATGATTGGATGCTATGGGCAATATTTCCACTTTTCGTTTTCTGCAGATTCGTAAATCTGGCCCTAAATATTAGTTTTAAGTGTAAGGTTTTCTGTTATCTTGTGGCACTACATAAAGGGCCCAATTCAATTAGCTTCGCAGCGGCGTATTTTGTGGTGCAAAGCTAATTCCGCAAATTTTTTTTGGTCGACTTTTATGCGCACCCCATAGAGGTGCACATAAATATTCACCCATTTTTTATACCATATATGACGGGAAAAAACATAGTGTACTATTTCCCGTCATCGCGGCAAATTGAATCAGGCTCAAAGATTGTTTACAGTATTGAAAGGAAGGGTGTTTAACTGCGGCAAATATTATCGTGTAAAATGCTACCTTTTGTACCAGTTAATGCATATATGTAAATTAATATGTTTATTTTCTTAAAAATCCAGTATGATAAATGCCGGTATCCTGCTTTTACAAGGACAAAAGTTTAGAAACCAGCATTTTATATTGCATTTTTAGATGCACATTAGCCATTTAGTTGGAATGTGTATGGTACTATTTACAATGTACATATTTAACAAATGCATGTGTTTATGTACATGTGAAATGACTTTTTGACACCTATCTCACACTGATTTTGAATCAAGTCATACTGTGATAGAGGTAAATTAACTTGATTTGTTTAATTTTCACAACCTGTCAGGTTGAACTCATTTTGCAAATCTGTGTTGTGATCACATAAGTAATTATTTATGTTAAGCAGCGACTCGTACGTTATCTCTACATCAAGACTGGAAAGGTGTTCTTAACAGATTTATTGGTTAATTTGGGATGGCGTGCAGGTGGTTGCAATATTTATGACACCTGTAATTACTTTTTGCAAAATGAATTCCACAGAGAAATCAGCACAAAGTAATGAATGGTGATGAGGCGCTTCTGCATTTCCAAAATCTCAATAACTAAAATGTCACAGTATAATGTGTGCAGCTCTCTAATAGCTAATACTTTTCAGCTATGTAGAGTCACAGCCAGACTTCCATAACTAGCTTTCCTTCCACATTCCTTAACTAACTAGTCTTTAGTCACCTGACAGCCGCTATCCTTATTTACTGTTCTACTTACTGGAGTGGATGGTTCTACTTTGCACTCTACTTGTGACGTATAATCTACTCATAGATACAGTCAACTTACTCATACTGACTCAGACTTAAGAAGGAGCTTAAGAGAGGTTACACCTGGGCAAAACCATGATGATTTCAGGGGAGTCAAGGTAATTGTATACTCTGCATGCAGGGATATATCTTTGAATTGCTTACTGCACACAGATACTGACCAGCTTTACTATCACACTATTATTTAGACTTGGGATAGGAAACATCACCTCTCAACTCTAATACTGTTTGCAACAGATGAAATATGACTCCCCTGCAATCAACATGGTTTAGCCCTGGAGTAACTTTCCTCTGTTAGGGCCAGATTCAGAGCAACTACTACTATTTTACGTAATCTACGTAACATATCGTTACGTAGACTGCATATATGCGGTCTTTAAGACCACATATACGCAATCTACATAACGAAACAATATGTAGATTACGGAAAATAGTTACTACGCATGCCCAGTAGCTATTCTCTGTAATTTACGGACATATGTGTAATACATCCGGTGCTCTGAATCTGGTCCTTAATTTGAAGTTCCTTCTTATGTCTGGATCCAGCCCACTGTGTATTCATTCCTTGCCCTTTCCATGTACTGGAATTTATTTGTTTTGAGACTCCGTGCTAAGGTTCTGGTTCACCCTTTACCTTTTAATCTATCCATTATATGTAGAATCTTCCCCAACCATCCATCCTCCTAACCCCCATCTCATAATGGCCCGGATCCACACTTCCCATGCTGCTGTGCTCTGAGCTCCAGGCTTCTATTTCCATATACCTTAAAACTTCCATTGCTTCCATGTGCTATTCTCACTTAAATTGAGGATGGTGTGGAAATTTGGGAGCACGGAGGTCACTTATAACACCCTCACTATATACATATCTCCCCCCCACCCAGCATTGTAATCACTGTGTGCATCACGCCATGTCCCTCCACACGGAAAGAACGTTCTGTGTTCTTTACCATCTTTCGATGCATGGTCACGCCACATCCCGCTAGCTTCTGTTGCCTTGACCTCTATGGTCTCATAAACACAGTAAAATCTCTATTGTCTGTACTTGCGTCATGAATCCCCCGAAAGGGGAGTGACAAGGGGCCTGATCCAGAGCTACGAAATTGCCCGATTTCGAGCGAGCGTACGACCGTTTTTTGCGTATTTTCGTACGAAAATTCGAACTGCGCATGCCCAGTATGACAGCTTCCTGTCGGCTGGACGACATGAGCGTATAGCGGTCGTATGGTGTGCGAATTTTTCGCTCGAGGGGCGTGCGTTCAGTACGACGGTCGCCTGGG
>WWET01000777.1:165928-200160 GCA_011038615.1 Limnodynastes dumerilii | reverse complement strand
TTTGGGTTTTTATGTCCTAAGTGCATGATTTTGCTTTTTTTGGCATTAAACTGCAGTTGCCACACTCTTGACCATTCCTCCTGTCTACCTAGATCATCCCTCATTTTCTGTACCCCACCTGGCGTGTCTACCCGGTTATATATCTTGGTGTCATCTGCAAAAAGGCATATTTCCCCCTCAATACCACAGGCATTATCACCTATAAAGATATTAAATAGCACTGGTCCATGTACAGAGCCCTGGGGTACTCCACTGGTTACCTTACCATCCCCAGAAGAGATTCCATTTACTACAACCCTTTGTTGTCTATCCTGTAACCAAGATTGTATCCATGCAACTAGCTTTAAGTCCAACCCTAAAGTTTCCAGCTTATTTAACAGTCTTCGATGTGGTACAGTGTCAAAAGCCTTGCTAAAATCTAGATACGCTATGTCTACAGCTCCCCCTTTATCTAATACTTTACTGACCCCGTCAAAAAATTCAATAAGATTTGTTTGACATGATCTTCCCCCAGTGAATCCATGCTGCTTGGGATCCTGTAAGTTACTGGATTTAAGATAATGTACAATTTGTTTCTTTAACAGTGTTTCCATCAATTTCCCTACTACTGATGTTAGACTCACTGGTCGGTAGTTTGACGCTTTTTCCCTACTTCCACTTTTATGCAGAGACAGCCAGGGCTTGCTCAAGCCCTTTATGCAGAGGTGTAGGAACCAAGGGGGCAGAGGGGGCAGTTGCCCCCCCCCCCATTATTTTTATTGAGGGGGCAAAGACTGTGCCCTCAAAGACTGTGCCCTCCCATGAACTTCTGCACAAAGGTGAATGATGATGAATGAAGCAAAAATGGGGATGAAGCAATAATAGCTTTATTTGAACTCGTCAAATGTTGTCAATTCTGTTTACTAAAAATAAAGTTGTTGATCTGTACATTTTCTTCTTACAAATGCTTTTTTCTTTCTTAGAATCCCCACTCATTTTGCTATCACAATTTGCAGTAAGAATAAGCAGACGCAGGAGACCGGGAAGCGGTACTTCCTATTAACTGTTCTTATAAGTTGAACAACAATGCAACAGAGAGCGCAAATAATTGTGGCCTGTAGGCGGTTTAAAACGTTAGCCGCAGTCTCATTGTTGCCAGAATGTAGGGTAGCCCCAGAGTTCATGTAACGCATCATGCCCCCCCCCCCCACACACACACACACCCAGTGTAGCAGTAGGTCCTTCATGCTACTTTCTGAACTTTTTTTAAATATAGATTATTATAACTACCAAATGTTCTTTACTAATCTTAGTATACAGATTGATTGATTGATTAAACAAATGCTTAGTGTTCCGTTCATAAACATTTAATAAACAACTTGTATTGATAATAAACTATTCACTTTACTTTTACCCTGAATTTCATGCTGTGCATCCAGTAAGAAACATGAGATATAGCACATTAAATTTATAGCACATACCATAATGTATAAGTACATTTTTATAGTAAAATAAACAATTAAGCTGGGGTTGGCCAAGCCCAGAAACACTGACAAAAATGAACATAGGAGTCTTTGCATATCTACAGTCACTGCCACAACTGTCAAAAGTAACATGCAAAACACAAGAAAAGGGGGCTCCAGGCCTTATAGCGGTCCTTGGCCTTTTGCCCCCCCCATGAAAATTTTCGTTCCTACACCACTGCCTTTATGTACGATTCTGCATTATGGATCCTCCCCATTTTACGCGTTTTAAGATAGGAAGATCCGTGCATGTGAGGGGAGTGTACGTTTATGCCTGCGATCATTATTATATGAGAACTCAGTCTACTGTTATTACAGTTATTACAGTCTGCAACAATGAATGCTAAAACTAAATCCATAGTTTGTTTGTTTGTTTTTTATCATATTGACTATACACCCAGATAAAAAATATGTGACTAAATCTAAATAACATATCTTTATCTAGATGTGGCTTACTGTGGTCTAACACACTGCATGTCAAGCTTGCACATTTATTTTCAGTAGTTTGTGTATTGTTTGCAAAGGGAGCGATTTCAGACAGGGGAATAGCTGCGATAATTGTGAGATACATATACTCATCAATCTCTTTCACAATGATTTATAGGACAAGGGAGCATAGCTTTTGCATATATACAAATAGACAAGTGCTAAAGTTCCTTTTTGCCTTCGGCAAAACTTAAAACGGTAATTTAATGATTTGATTTAGTGGCAATTTGTCTGAAACAATAAATATGTCAGTTCATGTAAAAATGTATTTTAACCAGCTTGGGACATACAGTTCGATTTGGTTTGAATTACAGACAATGGTTTTTAGATGTTTTGTTGTACATTTGTTAGTTTTATATTTTCCTTATGTATCGAAGAAAAAGTCTACTTGTGATTGAAACATAGAATTAAAATTGCCCCACACACTGCTTTTTAACCAAGAGCTAACCCTACATGCTATCTGTAAAATAAAATGCAGAAACATTAGTTATACACATTTCCAAATATAATATAACGCTTTCACACAATCACAGTGCAATAAGGGGCATCACGCAGCTGACAGGGAAGGATTTGTTTACTGTTGCATAGCATAACAAATCCATCCAATCAAGTGTGTGTGGTGAGACCTGGGTTTAAAAACCCAGGTCGGCACCTTTCACACCACCATCTACCGGGGACCGGCACAGGAAAAACCCTTCTTTTTTCCCCTGTCTGAGGACCCCGGTACCTTTGAGATCACCACCAAAAACCCGGATTTTAACTTCTGTAAGGTTTTGTCTGCAGTATTCCTGCCTATCTAGGCCCTTACCTCCCTTCAGGACAATAAATGGCCTAAATGTTACAGATAAAGGTTGCTGCTTAATTTATAAACCAAAAAAAAAAACAATATGGGACCGGATCCAGATTTAATAGCGTCAGGTGATTTGTGCACACTGTAGCGGATCAGCGGTCGTACGGACCGCTGTTCCGCCCGTCGCAATTAAAGCAGGCTTATGGCAGCGTAAGCTGCCATAAAGCCCGCACGACAGAGGGGAGTGACAGGAGGTGTGCACTCCCCTCTGTCTCGCGTAATTTCAGACCCCCGCGCGCACGGAAAGCACGCGGGGGTCTGGATCCGGTCCATAGTGACTACCATTGTTTAGAGTTAAGATGACCTATAGTAGCAAAGCATTGACTTGTTACTGGTTAAACAGCAATGTACTGCGCAAATTATTCAATATTTGTACAGTAAAAGTTATCTAAGGCTCTCTGTCAGTGGCATCACTGGAGTTAGTGTCACTCGGTGCTGTAATTCATGGACCTCCTACCATGTCACCTTAGTAATGTATTTTTGTACTGTTACTGGTAAATCATAATTCCAGTTATTCAATGTAATAGCCGTAGCGTCATAAACTAGTAAAATAAAAATGATACCTTTAAATTACAATAATATACGCACAGTCTAATTGTATTTACATTTACATAGCGTAAAGTGGTAATAGATTAAAAAGTCTCCCCCTGCCATTGTTGTAACCTCCTTGTGTGTATCAACCATACTATCACCCTCCTTATATGTCTCTAGCCATCACTGCAGCCCCATTGTATGTCCCAGCCATCCTATATGCCCCCCTGTATGTCCAAGTTATCATTACAGCCCCTCGTTTGTCCCAAACATCATTGCAGTCACCCCTTTTAGTCTACAGTCATCATTATAGACCCCTGTGCTTCTCAGCCATCATTGCAGCCCCCTGTATGTCCCAGCCATCATTGCAGCCCCCTGTATGTCCCAGCCATCATTGCAGACCTCTGTATGTCCTAGCCATCATTGCAGACCTCTGTATGTCCCAGCCATCACTGCACCCCTTCCTTGTATGTGGCTTTTACAGTTTACTTACCTTGGCTCTGTTAGCCAGTCCCTGGACCGCTGTTTGCTCTTCTCATCTTCGCGGCAGGCTCACTGAATCATGCTGATGTCACCTTAGATGGGAGCTGCTGCTGTGAAGCACCAACGTTGTCTCTGTGCTCTACCGGCGCCTCTTGATAGCAGTGCAGCCGCGCGGTACTCTTCTTAAACAGTTTTTTAGTTTATACTCAGCAATTCACCAAACGGAGTGATGGAGAAGAGGCTCAGTCACCCCTTGGACACTGCCATCTGGTACGATTTGCACCCCGTGAACCCCCTTTGTGATGCCACTGCTCTCTGTGACACATTTTCCATGTTTTTGTTTTACTATACTGTAAGATGGCAGCATTTCATCAACATAGGTTAATGAAGATAAAGATGTTTTTGGATGATCTATTTTTTTTATACTATTACGTTAAAAAAAGTTTTTCTACGGATAACCGATCCAGACCTACGCTCATGTGCGTTTTTACGATGGTCATAAGCGTAAAAACGGCCATTTGTACTTACTGCGCATGCGTGGGGCAGATGTTGTGCTCATCTTATGCTCAGCAATTCTGAGCGTATGGGCCTTGAGCGCTCAACCTTCGTAACTAACGGGGTGATGCATTTAAATTGTACAGTATGGGCTTGCTAAGCGCCGTAACTACAAGGAGCTTATGGTTTAGAAAAGTTAGGGTAGGGTTTGCTGGGCATAAGATGGCAAGAGTAAGTAAGACCAAGGGGAGAGCTGAGGGTGGTGCATCGTAGGTACGCTCATGAGCGTAGGTCTGGATAAGGCCCAATATTTATACTTAGAAAACAATACATTTGACCTGAGTCACACTTAATAACGTACCTAAATATACGCAGGCCGTGTGCATATCTTGTTTGTTGTGCGAATTGTGCATGTGCAATTCAGAAGTTACACACAGACTACGAGGGCAGTATGGGCTGCACGTACGTTAGAATAATCCGCAGAGATGCGCACGCAAAGTTCTATGGACGCAGAAGTCTGCAAAGATCCGTAAGAACGAGGGGAGTGTCATGGGAGTTGCCTTGCCACTAAGGTGCGTATTTTTGCGAATCTGCACGTACTTATTTCCTACTTATCTGTGAATTAGGCCCATTGTTTCTATGTAATTATCAGTCTTTTTCACCCCCTTGGTTATACTCTCTGAAATCAGCAATTTTGGAATGTTATATTATGCTGTTAGGACTACGTAACATGGAGAAAAAGGAAGCACATTTTAATGGATGTTTTTAATTTCCAATAACAATGCTAGCAAATGTAAATCCAGCTGCAAGTCTAATCTAGTCCTGGAGACATCGTGTGAAGAAGTACTTCTGTACGCTGTAATATCATTATGAGAAACATTTTTTGGGTCGAATAACTTTACATGATGGCAGAATTCTTTCAATTGCTTAAACCAAACGGGAATCATTGATTAACATAATCATTTTTCTAACAAAAAGCAACTTAGCAAAAGTCTATATTTTTTACTTAATATTATATTATAGTGCAGTACCTCAGTATTACTGTTGGAAGAGCATTGGAGTACATATATAATATTGTCAGTCTGTAAATAACATTAGCTCTTTTGATTTGGATCAAGTAATAGACTTCATTCAGGCCTGGCAACAGAAATCTTGGGGCCCCAGTACACTCATGTTTTTAGGGGAATCCCATCACTCCTTAACAGTGGATTGCAGAGGTCCCTCTGAACCTCGGGGCCCATCACAGCTGTCCCCCTTGTGTCCCACTGACGCTGGGCATGACTTCATTACAGCATTACTGTGGATATATAATATAAAAATGTGACAGGGCTTTGATTAGGAGAAATAACCTATCCTGCAGAGACATTAGTCACTTTAATGTTTGCGATTGATTGGGATTTCAAAGTTTAAGACTATGTTAGGACTTTACAGTATGTAGAACGGATCCAGACTCCTGCAGTGAATGCTCCCTGTCGCTTCCCTTTCTCTTGTGGACTTTATGGCAGCTTACGCTGTCACCGCTTATCTGCACCAGTGTGGGATACCCCTCCCACACTGTACAATTACCATGCTTCCCCCCACCCACTTTAACGAAGGGAAGCATGGCCCAGGAAATGGGCTTGGGCTCTTACAGAACAAAGTTCCATACGAATCTTGATACATTAGTGTAACTATCGTAACACTAGCGTAACATCTGGAGGACATAAGTGGCCTGACATTCCCAAGTCGGGATCCGGCCCTTTATTACTTGCTGTTTTGAGGCTTGTAGTTTCACAACACTCCACAAACCTCATCATGCTTTAACAGGCATCAACTATACCTATGCTTTGGCGCACACTGGACACACTTTATTATAAGTCTTCCTGAATGTAGGATTTAGGTGATGGCTTAATTCCTTCATTACCCGAGGTCTGCCTCATCAGTGATGGACATAGGGGGCCAATACTGAATACTTAAGACAGGGTCCATGGACCGTAAATACCTTCCGCATTTAGGGGTGCAGGGGGAGTGATCTTTTCTTTTACATGTGAAATTTAGGTTAGTAAATTTTGTACACTAGCCTCAAATGTGGGTGCTAATGTTCGGAATCTGAACGTAGCTTAGGATCTGGTATTAATGAACCGGATTCACAAATCCGGTGTGAGTTAGGTGTGGACAGACCTGCACCTAACTCACCCAACCTTCCCCCATCCCGTCCCCCTTTTTAGGTACTTAATGGCACTTACGAGTGCCATAGGGCTACCTTAACTATCCGTGCAATGTCCGCACGGACATTGCCCCTCCCCGCCTGCCCCTCACCCTCTCCGGCTAATCTAAATTCCTCCCCCCTCCCACTTTTACCAAAACACTCCCTGATGCGGCATTACGCCAACTCTTTTTACCTAATATACTGGTACATAGATTGTGTAAAGGACATACTACAGATGCGCAGTAGGTGCTTTACTAAAGATACGCACCTAAGACTGCATCTTAGGTGTGAATCCTGCCCATTGTTCCCAACAGGAGGTCTCAGAAAGTAGGATGTACACCATGGGTTTTCTAGAAACATAGATAATATAATATAGTAACAATACAGTACTTAATGCTTCCTTCAAACACCCATGATGTTATTTTTTTTCCTTTATTTATTTAATTTTTATATATTACATATTATTTTGCTTTGAAAATGACGATGATAAGCTTTGTGTAAATATGCAATTTATTCCTCATGCTGAGAAAGCACTTTATCTGAATAAATAATAAGCCTGTTATTTGTGCATTGGTGTAGCAATGATCTGTAGAGTGACTATAAAGCTTAAGTGCATAAATTCATAATAAGCAGAATTGTTGTGTCATCACCTTGGCTTTAATATTTGATCCCCATACCGTAAATATTTAAGGCTTAGCTACATATTATTATATCTAAATTGTATCTCCTGGTTTACAGGCTGCATACAGTATTGCCAAAATAATTGCTTTATCCCTGAATTATATTTTCCTTGTGGCGTTGTGGCTCTTCCAAAGTATTGCAATGTATTCTGTCAGTTGTAGTGCAGCAGTTCAGTTTCTGTGGTCTGTCCATCATCACCTATTTACTTAATTTGAACGTTTACAAGCCAGGTTTTCATGTATGACATAAATCAAACCATGTTATCATGTCTGTTGTGGACACAGATAGATTTGCCTCACAAAGCCGACACACCAGCCTGGATGATTGGCATGATTATTTGCTAGGAGAGGAGTACAAAGACCATAAATGTCTCTCAACAGCTTGGTGATTAATGCCTTATCCAGGAGCATTAATATCCTTGCATCACAAGTTAGAGATCAGCTTGTCTATTTTCCTTGAGATTGCTTCTGCTGCATCATACTGTGATTTAAGTTTGCAAGGGTTGAGTGTTGTAAATTTGCGCCACTTTGATTTTCCCCTTTTTTCTTTTGCTTAGATAACTGTTTTGGGTTTTTATTTTTACCTCTGCTGTATTGGTGTTACATCACTACCTTATTGCTAAAATTAAATAGCACACATTACTTTATGGTTAAGGGTGTCCTTTAAGGTAGACAGCAAAACTACTGTTACAATTCATGAATAATTTAATCAGAATTTTTTCATTGGTGTTACTAGAACAAAATTGTATATTTTTCCTTTGTGTAAATTTACAGGAGCTATAGTTAGTTCTCCCACATTGATAAAAACCCATAGGATTAGATGGTAACCATTCATTACAATCACTAGTGGAGATACTAAATTAGAATTGTTCTACAAAAATCACCTCTCAAATAATTTTATTTGCACATTTTAAATAA
This sequence comes from Limnodynastes dumerilii, assembly GCA_011038615.1. Lineage (NCBI taxonomy): Eukaryota > Metazoa > Chordata > Amphibia > Anura > Limnodynastidae > Limnodynastes > Limnodynastes dumerilii. The sequence continues at coordinate 192,027 of WWET01000777.1, read as the reverse complement.
GCTTAACCAGCAGTTCAACATGGTTTTGCTCAGGTCTAGAGTTGTTCCTTTTTTGCTGTTACTTGCAAATCAGAATGAGCCCCAGTAAGTTAAGACCAGACTCAAACACATGCAAGAGGACCCTGTGCAGATTGCTAGTTATAGTTTCTGTCCCGTTATCTTCCCTTGACGGGGCTAATCCAGCGTTTGAGAGTAAGGTTAAAACATTTAACCATGGTGCAAATGAATTTTAAGGGCTCTGTTTACTATTATTAGTGCATTGAGCGCTAATGATAGCAACCAGACTCGCTGCGCCTCGCGGCGAGCCTGGCAGGACAGCGGGAAGTATTTATGAATACTTACCCATCCGGCGAGGTCCCACAATGGTCAGCGAGCCTTTGGCTGACATCGTTCGGCTATGCAGTACCGGCACATGCGCAGTAGTTGCCAAAAGGCGTAATCACTGTACATGCGCTGGGATTAGAGACATTAGAAACGTGTGCCTGGTCAGGTAAGTTTAAAAGCTTTGTTCTCTATTTTTTGTGTTTTTTTAAATTCAATATGTTTCTTAGATAAAAATTAATTAAAAGTAGTTCATATATATTTTTTGTCATTTTTTTTAACTTAGATTTTAATTTTTTTTTTTACTTAATGCGATTATTGCCATGGCATGTTTCCATGGCAATGATAACATTGTAAATATGGAATTCTTTGTTTTCATATGATAAAGCCCGTTTTCACACAAATCGAAAGAAACGATCTTCGTAACTAGAGACCTAAATCTTTTGCATACAAGGTAAAAACTCTTTTTTTTTCTCATAAAACTTACATAGCTGCATAGCTTTATGTTTAATCTCTAAATTAAATTTGAGCTAGAAAACTCTACCTCTCAAAACTAGAAAACTTCACCTCTCAATTCTATTTTCATTTTCACAGATTAAATTTACCTTTCCTTGCACTCAATATGGTTTTGCTCAGGTTTAAACTTCCACCTCTCTTACCCTTAAGCAGGTTACACACTGAAAGGTTATCTGACGCTTATCATGTCAATCACACAGTAACCTTCTGACAGCGCCGGTATCTTTCCAGGTCAAGGCTAGATGCGTTACTACAGATATGACAAGATGTCAGATCATTTTATTTAGTAACAGGTTTTTATATAGCGCTATCGGATTACGCAGCGCATTAGTCCCTGCCCCATTGGAGCTACAAACTATTGTCCCTAACACAAACATGCACACACACACACGCACACACAAACATTTGGGTCAATTTATTCAGCAGCCGATTAACCTACCAGCTGGAGTGTGGGAGGAAACCCACTCAGACACAGGGAGAACATACAAGCTGCACCAAGATAAGGCCTAGTCCGAGAATCAAACTCATGACTTCAGCGCTGTGAGGTACAAGTGCAACTCACTGATCCACTAAATTACTAAAAACTTCTGTGTGTGCCTTGCATTACTCTCAAAAAGTCTGGATCATCCCCAACATGCATAGTTTAAGCTTATTTCCACCAAGAGACAACATTTCTCCATTTCTTTACTGTAGTTTTTTTTTTTTTAAATACGCCTTTCCTTGAAACACTTAATTTCAGCATAAACAAAAGATTTATTTATGTTTTTCAATTATTTAGAATAAATAGAAATAGCCTAATGCTGATCTGTTACCCCTTAACATACGGGAGTCTGAGAATGATTCAATAGCATTGTAATAGCAGCGACCGAGTGAATGAATTGTATATTTTTCTTCTCTAGATCAAGCTGTTGGCTCAGATGGTTAACTTGCTCCGACATATTAGGTTAGCAGATTGCGTATTGTCTCACAAGCTGTATGCATAAAGGCTGTGTCTTTTCTGCAAACACGAGCAACATAATTTAGTCATTTGAACAGTATGCATGTAATTTGCTTAGTAAATGTTCTGTCAATGTGGAATTTGTTACTTATGGCAATAGCATGGCCTGTTTTGTTTTCGCTATTTTATTTAGATACGTTTTTATTTCATTCACATTTGCAGCTTTGTGTTAAATGTTGAGAATGATGTATTTATCAAAACACTATTAATAGATCATTAATAAGAAAATGTTTCCACGTGTCATGAAAGAGAGCACATTTGATTTTCTGCTTGTACTGTCCCAGTTAAATGTTATCTGCCACAACAAGCTGGAGACAGGACCTACAAGAGGAAATGATGTTTATTTCTTAATCTGTCAGACATAGTAAGAATGACATTGAATTCTCAGATAACCCAGTATGTGCAGACTTATTGCTTCCCTTGCCCTTTACACCCATATAAAGTGTTTGTTTCTAGCACTGTATCCAAAGAAAATCTGCAAATGTTCTTGTAGTAATAAATTATCATCACCAATTGGGTTTTTAACACAGAAATATGTTGAATGTTTTCACTAAGTAGTTACCATATGATTCCAATGTGCATTCAGAAAAATGATTTTACTGTACATACCTATACCTAAAAGAAAATAAAAGATATGTCACTGCACACAAGTCCACAAAACTAACATCATTGATAAAATAATCAAATAAATAAATGTTTGTCTGACCACAAGTATATTTAATGTTATCGGGCCTCATTGAAGATGTAATAGTTTCTGCGTACTTTTGTTCTGAGCATGCCCAGAAATGTATGCAACTGTAGCTATTCAAAAGGAAACTCACTATTGCCACTCCCTGCCCTGCTGAAGAAGGAAGGAGATGAATTACTTAGGCCATTCACAGAAAGGGTGTGTTCTCACCAATGAGCACAGAGCACAGGCCAGTCTCAAATGTTAGCGGAAGTACACCAAGTGACCAGGGCTAACTTTCTCACCAGCTAGAGGCCATGTCTAGGGAGCTGCTAATAACTGATGCTCCACTACTATATGTACTTTGTGCTAACTTTAACTCTGTGAACAGTTCAGTAAAGATGGAATTTTTTTTGATGCTTTATATTGACAGTCTAAGTTAATCAGGGGAAGAATTTTGCTTCTTTAGATCACGCTTACGCAATCTACATACAGAAATGGTACGTAGATTGTGTAAATTAGCTACTACGTATGTGTAGTAGCTTCGTTCTTAAAACAACTTACGTAAGACGAAAACTACGTAACTGTGAATCCGGACCCATGCAACTATCTTTAAGTCCAAAGTTTCCAGCTTATTTAACAGTTTGCAATGCGACACAGTATCAAAAGCCTTACTAAAATCTAGCTAAGCTATGTCTACAGCTCCCCCTTATCTAATATTTTACTGACCCAGTCAAAAAATTCAATAAGATTTGTATGACATGAGCTTCACCCAGTGAATAATGCTGCTTGGGATCCTGTAAGTTGCTGGATTTAAGATACTGTACAATTTGTTCCTTTAATTGTGTTTCCATCAATTTCCCCACGGTTATTAGTGACTGATTGAATAATTCAGTTAATGGTTTTGCCAGCACCCCTCCAAGCTTTTTTTAGTATCCTCGGATGTATCCCATCTGGTCCCATTGATTTGTCCACTTTCAGCTTTGAATGTTCTTTTAATACCTGCTCCTCAGTGAAAGTAGTAGTAATTTCCCCCATTGTATTAATAGTCTTCTCATTTAATAGTGGTCCCTTCCCATCTCTTTTGTGAATATTAAACAGAAATACTTGTTACGATGATCTGCCACAGCCCTTTCACCCTCAACAAGAATCCCACTCTCCGTTTTGAGCCTTAGTGTTCTCCTTATTTTGTCGCCTATCATTCATATTCCTAAAAAAGCTTTTGTCCCCTTCTCGTAGCAAGTGGGCCAGTTTTTCCTCAGTTTGTGCCTTTTTGCTGCCTTGATAACCTTTTTAGCCTCCTTCTGCTTTGCAAAATACTCCTCCCTGTCATCATTATTTTGGTAATTTCATTACAACATATTTTGCTCCAAGGACTGGAGATGGTATCATGTACTATATATATATATATGCAGTGGCATAAGTACTTCTGTTACAGGGAGTGCGGCTGCTGTCCTACATTCCTGGTAATTTATTTCCTTAACGGTCTACTCTCCACTAGTGAATGAATAGAATGGATGCCTTCTCTGTGCACGCATGTTGTGGCACATGGCAGGGGTGGTTTCACCACATTGCTCTTTAGAGAAATTTCATATGGGGGTCACAACCCTAAATTGTCCCTGTTCACATATATGTATTGAGGAAATAATTGGCATTTATTAAGTGTGCACAGTCCCATTCTTTTACAGCAGTTGATTTCTATTCTGGTCCCATTGATTTGTCCACTTTCAGCTTTGAAAGTTCTTTTAATACCTGCTCCTTAGTGAAAGTAGTAGTAATTTCCCACATTGTATTAATAGCCTTCTCATTTAATAGTGGCCCCTTCCCGTCTCTTTTGTGAATATTAAACAGAAATACTTGTTACGATGATCTGCCACAGCCCTTTCACCCTCAACAAGAATCCCACTCTCCGTTTTGAGTCTTACTGTTCTCCTTATTTTGTCGCCTATCATTCATATTTCTAAAAAAGCTTTTGTCCCCTTCTCGTAGCAAGTGGGCCAGTTTTTCCTCAGTTTGTGCCTTTTTGCTGCCCTTCTGCTTTGCAAAATACTCCTCCCTGTCATCATTATTTTGGTAATTTCATTACAACATATTTTGCTCCAATGACTGGAGATGGTATCACGTACTATATATATATATGCAGTGGCATAAGTACTTCTGTTACAGGGAGTGCGGCCGCTGTCCTACATTCCTGGTAATTTATTTCCTTAACGGTCTACTCTCCACTAGTGAATGAATAGAATGGATGCCTCCTCTGTGCATGCATGTTGTGGCACATGGCAGGGGTGGTATCACCACATTGCTCTTTAGAGAAATTTCATATGGGGGTCACAACCCTAAATTGTCCCTGGTCACATATATGTATTGTGGAAATAATTGGCATTTATTAAGTGTCCACAGTCCCATTCTTTTACAGCAGTTGATTTCTATTGCTGTATTAATTCATACTAGTGAATTTTTTTTCTTCTCCAATCACAGTCACTAAAAAAATATATTAAGCAATTGATTATTTATATATATATTTTTTAGCATGTGTCAAAGGAAATTTAGCCCACCCATTTTCCTTTCCTAATCTCCAATTCAGTATTTTCCTTCAACAGGAACCACTGCATCCTTCCCTCGGCTGTTATTAAATTCAAAGAAAAATAAGTACACCAATCATCCAGACCTGTTTGGGCTGTGTGGGAAATGTCCTTTGGTGCCAAACCTGCCATTCTACATGATACAGCAATCAGTCTTGTTGATGAATGCCCTAATACTTGAGCCAATTTTTTACATAGTAGCTGAATCATGGCCTACAGAATAAATGGGCTATACTTTTAATAAGAGAAATATAACCTGTGAAATAGGTTTTCAAATGGGCCCAAGAAATACCTTAAAACTTACAGAAATGACAATTGTAATAGTAAAGGGTTTATTTCTTAAGAGTGGGAGTTAAAAATAAATCACGTTTAAAATTAAGATTACAATTATATTAAATTAATTAAATTAGACCCGATTGAGAGTTGTAAAAATATACTCACAATTTGTGATTAAAATTAAATTTAATAATTTTTTTTGCAATTACATCACAGCCATAGAGCTGGTGTTTAATAATCATCCCTGAATTTTCAAGTCTGATTGGAAGGCAAGTTATATATCATTCCCTTACTATACTTTCAATGGGGTAGATCCACAACTACGTCCGTCTTCCATAGACGGACGTAATTCAATGAACAATAGCTACTGCGCATGCGTAGTAGCTATTGTACGTAATATGCGTATCGTTTCGATACGTAGATTGTGTATATGCGGTCTATATACTATATACTGGCTTGATACCTATGATTTGATATCATGAAATAACAATTCAAACATAATATGAAATGTGTGTGCTTCTCTCTAATGATACTGTAGGTTTCTATGGGAGGGTAAAGTACATAAAATTCGTAAAAAGTTAAGTATGTAAAATAAGTAAAAGAATAAAGTTTTGGCAATGTCAGTACTCCTTATCCTAACAGAGTAATTACAGTATAGGAGTGATACAATTACACAAAAGGCTGATCCGCTTGTGTTCACCCTAGTGGTAGGTTGTGATTCACAATATTTAAATGAGAACGTGGGATTTATAAACAATAAAAGCTTCGGTTTTTAGTTACAACAGAGCAACATGTTTTAAAACACACTGCATACAATACACATAGGGCCAGATTTACTAAGTTGCAGGTTTGGAAAAGTGGAGATGTTGCCCATAGCAACCAATCAGATTCTAGCTCTCGCTTTCTTTTTACATACTAGAGAATGTCAGCTTAAATCTGATTGGTTGCTATGGCCAACATCTCTACTTTTCCAAACCCGCATCTTAGTAAATCTGGCCCCTAACGGCCGTTCTAACTGCAGACACCCATGTTAGTGTATGTGTCAGATTGTTTAGATTAATTACAACACTAAGGTCGGTAGAATAATACCGTAGACTTTAATGTTGTTAGTAAATTAACCCTATCAAGCACATTTTTGTAGACATTTACACACTGTTAATCCAATTTTGTCGTGTGAATGAAAGTCACAAAAATTACTTTATGACACGTATATCACACCCTGCATCAAAACAATAAAACAGGTATCCAACCAATGCTTGTAAATAATATACGTCATAAATATGTATAATAGTCCAGTATGAAATAAATATATATTTTTTATCTGAATTATAATACCTTAAACAAGTCAAACTAAAACCATGATTTGTTTAAAGTCAAACTTAAATGAGTAAATTTTTAAAGGCAATAGATCATATTAGAATATAAATCCGTTTGTGTTTGCTGACATTTTTTTATACATTTATATGTTTTCATTATTTATTTTTCCCATTATGTTTTTTTTTTAGCACAAATGTAAATTTTTGTTTAAGATTTTTTTTACATTATTATGTGGTAGCGATCACCACTCCAGTCCAGCAAAATATTTTTGGCAGTTGTTTTACATTTCAGCAAGTTGCATTAATTAAAGTAGAATCTAGTTTGTCAACATGTACTTCTGTACAGGTGGGCTGTTAGTTAGACCATAGAATAAATTCAAGATTTGGACAATGTCCAGCAATTGTGAATTTAATTTCATTTTAAACCAGTATACCGAATGAGCAAAGACAAGTATCATAAATGCTTCATTGGATCCAATTGTTTCTACATTTATGCCAAACCTCCTCTTTATGTATGATAATTTTGACACTTTAACCTATAGTAGTAGCAGTTTAATGAACATGCTGAACGAGAATAGAGTGTAAGATAATTTTTAAGGTTAAATTGGCTACTAATTGGGGGGGCGCTTTTTTTTCCATTTTGCCCCTGGCGCTAAAACTTCCAGCTACGACTCTGTCTATTGTTTATAAACTCTAGTCTAGTCTGAGCCACTGAATTAAAGACAATACCATTTTTGTAAAAACTATGTGCATTGAAATATTGCAACATATATGTGCGATATGCAAACATTTTTTCTAAACCTCTCGGTTGCTTATATCCATGGACCAATATGGGGCTGGATCAAAACTTAATAAAGATAGCCCACTTACACACGCAAAGTAAGTAAGTGTGCTATATGGAGGGCCCATGTAGGGAACTTAGTTCCGTACGATGGTATTTACGCGGGAAGGGGTTGTGTTTCCTCTTCGCCCGCCAAGGTGGCCAGGGGGAAGGATGTAACTTGTACAATTGTACTTATGAGCGAATCAGCGGTCGGATGGATCGCTGATCTGCAAGTGTGACATAAGGCTTATAGCAGTGTAAAATCACACTTGTTCTGAAAGAGAGAGGGGAGTAACAGGGAGAGTTCACTCCCCTCTCTCGTTCGGATGGACAGACTCCCGCATGTACGGAAAGCGTGGGGGAGTCTGGATCCGATCCATGGAATGGATCCAGAGATTTTGCAGACCAAAAGCATGCTGTTGAAAATATGTGCGCCCTATCCAGAGTTCTGACAATGGAAACTCTAGGGAGGTCATAATGACCATGAAAATACTTTGGAAGCATGCAAACAAATATGTACAGGCAGATAGGCTGAGATGTGTAAAGCAGCAGTTTATACAACTTGCAAAGTACATACATGTTTCAAAGTTTTATGTTATTTTTGCAAGTAATTTAATTAGATGTCATTTATGTATTCCTAAAAGAATTTAAACATAAAAAAAATTGTATATCTTTTTTTTTTTTTAAATACTTGAGACAAATGTGTGTTGCTGCTATTTAGGCTAAAAAAAAATCAGTAAAGTGTAGTGCGGGGTTGCCGACTTTTAGCAGCTTCCATCTGGGAGATCCCGGAGGGAAGCTATAGATGTATGCAGGGGGTGGGGCTTAATGACGCCATTTATGCAAATCACGTCATTAAGCCCTGTCTCCTAACTAATACTTACCCGACTTTAGCTGTGATAGGTATCGGGACGGGGCTTGATGGCGCAAATTGCGTCATCAAGTCCATTCCTGTCCCTAGCAACACTAGTATACTAGTGTTGCTAGGCAGGGGGGCAGGACTTGAGGCCGTAGTTTCCATGAAACCACAGGCCTCAAGTCACTTGCGGGAGATTTGACGGCTCTCCTGGGATACCACGAGAACTGCCCGAATTTCGGGAGTCTTCCGGACATTCCGGGAGAGTCAGCAACCCTGGAGTAGTGTACACAGAGAGTATGTTTTAAAACATATTTTATTCTTAAAATCAACAGTTTAATATTTGTAAGGTGTGTAGGGCTGTGTTTTAAGTAAAAATAGGGACATTTAATAAATGAAAATCTCTTCTAAGATCTTCTATCTTACACTTACAGAAGCCCCTGATCTGGTGCAGCTTTTTAGACCATTTATGCAAATCACGTCATTAAGCCCTGTCTCCTAACTAATACTTACCCGACTTTAGCTGTGATAGGTATCGGGACGGGGCTTGATGGCGCAAATTGCATCATCAAGTCCATTCCTGTCCCTAGTAACACTAGTATACTAGTGTTGCTAGGCAGGGGAGCAGGACTTGAGGCCGTAGTTTCCATGAAACCACAGGCCTCAAGTCACTTGCGGGAGATTTGCCGGCTCTCCCGGGATACCGCGAGGACATTCCGGGAGAGTCAGCAACCCTGGAGTAGTGTTCACAGAGAGTATGTTTTAAAACATATTTTATTCTTAAAATCAACAGCTTAATATTTGTAAGGTGTGTAAGGCTGTGTTTTAAGTAAAAATAGGGACATTTAACAAATTAAAATCTCTTCTATCTAACACTTACAGGAGCCCCTGATCTGGTGCAGCTTTTTAGAAAAAAGCGCAGAGGAAAAGGGCTGCTATGCTCTTGCAGCATCACTAAAACACCCACTTTCTCATTTATTTATAGTAGTACAGCCTGTCGTACTAGCACAGAGCATGCAAAAGTGGACACAGGCAGATTAGCCACATTGGGCTGGATCCAGACTTAAGAAGCAGCTTGAAATTAAGAGAGGAAAGATGCTCCTGGGCATCAAGTATATATGTGTAGTAAGCAATTCAAAGATATATCCCTGCATGCAAAGACTACAATTAACTTGACTCCCCCTGAAATCAACATAGTTTTGCCCAGGAGTAACTTTCTTCTCTTAATTTCAAGCTCCTTTCTTAAGTATGGATCCAGTCCATTATGTTTGCTGTATTGTGCTTGCTCTTGTTGTGCACATATAATAAACTGCCTCTAACAAAAAAATTGTTGTTAGCACAGCCCTGGATCAGGTGTTATATCTTTAAAAGCAGGCAAATGATGTATAAAATACTGTTTGGTTAGAATGTCTGAAAAATGCAGTTGTTTTCTTAGAACATGTTAGAATATTGTTCTAGCTGTGTACAGGAAATCTTTTTTTATTTCCTATAAAAGCTGCCCTTGCAGAATTAGTGACCTTTAAAAACAGGTTCCCGTGCAATTGCACTTTCTTTTCAGATCACACTGTGCAGTATCCAGTTGCAGACTTTTAAGATGGAATGATTGCAGGCTTTGTGTGGATGTTGAGATTAAATTACATTTTGTTTGAGAAAGTAAATTTAAAAATACTTTTACCTTTCTACTTCAGCGCAATGCATTGTAACACAGATGTTCTCCGGATACAAAGACACTATCATCTGAATACCTCAGGGATCGATTTGATATACTTAATTGGTCTTTATCGCACAGTTACACTTTAACACTTCTATTAAAGAAGACTCAAAGGGGTAAAATTACCATCTTTATCATTTACTCTTGGTATAGTGTTTCTCTTTTTTTTAACTGAGTTATATTCCGTTTCAGAGCAGATTTGCAGGCAACAGCAAATGTTGGTAAGCTATGGATAATTTTGGAGCATGCAATTAAATACCCATCTGGTCACATGAATTTTAGTTATACTCCAGGGGTCTGATCCAGGATAAAGAGCAACAGCAAAGGAGCAAATCTGCAGCTTGACAACATTATATTGAACTGCAGAGGAGGCAAATATAAAATGCAAACGCAATTAGAGTTGAAAGTCAACATTTCTTAGCTCAACTCTAAATTACAGTTTAAAATAAAAATGGTTCAGCATTTGTGTACTTTAAGCATAAAATAAATATTGACATTGTATGCCATATTTTTATTTGAATTAAGTTTGTATCAAATCCCTGAAGTTATAACATTAGAAATTGTAGATATTTCTCCCACAAAACTTGTAATTACATTGTGATCCTGAGGTCAGTAATTACTTTCACTTGCATAAATCTTATTATAGTGCTATCGGCGCACAATATAAAAAAAATAAATTTTAAGTTGCATAAAAGAAACCGAGAGCTTAGAATGAGCCCAAAGGTGATTAAGTCCACAGCATATATGGAACTGTATGAGGAAACAGTTTAATCACCTACCTAGTGGTCTGAGAGGGGATTCTCCAATCAGGTAACTAGTTTTGGCCTTACCTTAATAGAGTTTATATAAATGCCCGTCAGCATTTCATGCTCCATATTTGTTATTCTGCACCAGGGGTGGCCAACTAGCCCCAGCCCTGGTGTAGGATATATACACACTGACCCACGATTACACAAGAGAAGCATCTAATATATTAGAATTAGTTTTGTATTTCCTTTGAATTGTTACCAATGAAATATAAAAACCTACTGTACCTTGTTCTGGAATCCGATTGTGAGGGGCTCATTCCTTTCTCCTGTCACATCTAGTCATGAATTCTGGGACAACTATCTGTCCTTGTCCTTGCTGAATAGAATCTCAGACCATAATTGACACTGGTACTCACTTACTCATTCAGGGCCTGATCCAGACTTAGTAACGATAGCTAATTTGTGCATGTGGCATGTGTAAATCTGGCTGTGGAAACCCACTGTGCATGCATGCGTGGCAGGTGTTACGCATCGTAACTCTGATCATACGTAACTTGTACGTAGCTCCATACAATAGGGCGTGACATCTCTACACAATTTTCCGCATTGTGGGAGGAGAGAAGCATTTAAATTGTACAGTATGGGTTGGGTTAAGCGATACGTGTGACCAGAGATATGCAAGGAAAAGTTAAGGTAAGGTTCTGAACACGTAATTCAGCTAAGTTACGTGCGTGTAAGGGGAGTGCCAGGGGGAATATATTATACTTAGCAGTGTATAATTCAGGTACGCTTGCGTACCTAAAATAACCTTAAGTCCGGATCAGGTCCTCACTCACTAACTTTCACACACTCACACATACATAAACTGCTGTCACACACAAACACAGACACATTTACATAACTGCTGTCACAAGCAAATATACTTACTTACTCAGTGCTGTTTGAGTGGCTATCTCAGATGGTTCCTGTTTTCCCTTCCCCGCAGACTGAATGAGGCCCCCCACAGACTGCTCACATGTCTGTTTTCACAGCACCCCAGCACCAATACTTACCTTATATCTTAAACTATCAGCTTTCCAGCAGCAGGTATTGATGGTAGGAGACAGATGAGTCACTCTCACAGTCATCTACCATCAATACCTACTGCAGCAGAGCTGTTCCTATCTGCACAACAGATGGCTAATACACAGTGACAGCTTCTTAAAAACAAGTCTTCCCTGCTCACCAGCCACGTGTCTTGCAGCTCCACTCTCTATGTGACGTCATGTCATGTGTCATCACGCAGGATGTAGGTCACGGCATCCATAGCTGTACAGTTTCTGATTGCAACCCTGCACGTTACTATGGATATCAGTATAGTGTAAGATTCCCTTATAGACTACTGGTATCATTGTCACTTATGTAACACAGCAGTCTTCCCGTCTGTATCATCTGTGCTATCACTGACCTGTCAATCAATAAAAAAGTGACTTTACCTTGACTATGCATTAGACATGTCTGTGATTTACAAGGTTGATACAAGAATAATAGTTTCCAATTAAATCAAGACAATTTTACTTTACATTATATGTAGTGCACTAAAAAGTTTATAAAAACATAAATTTGCTATGTGTATTCTTCATCCCTTTGTCACTGGTCTTCAGCATAAGGAAAGGTCCTACCATTTCTGCAGATGATAACGATGTGATGTGGGGGGATAACATGCTGGTCTTAAAGTATGAAGGGGTGAATTTAAGGCACTTCTGTGTGGCATAATCTAACAATCTGGTACAGCATGTGTTTGTGTATGTATATATATATGAGTTCTTATTATTTATGGCAATAATATGGAACCCCCCTTTTAATAGCCTTCATTTGCTCTTCCCTACAGTGTAACATGTACTATGACTATGAATTTGTATATACTCCTGTAATCATCTATATATTTGGTATATGTGGATTTTATGGTTTCACGCTTTTTTTTTTAATAAATCCACTGTTCTATTATTAATTTAATTTACAGTGAATGTGCAAGAAAATAACATGACATACACATATAGGAGCAAAGCAAATACTTGTAACTATTATTGATGTTTTTTTTCCCTTTGTTTCTACAGCCCCGTCTCCCATCACACATGTGAAGAAGGGAAAAATCGGCAAAAGCAGCATATCTGTATCCTGGCAGGAACCAGAGAGACCCAATGGTATCATTTTGGAATATGAGATCAAATACTTTGAAAAGGTCAGACCCTCTGTAATGTACAACCATATGTATGTTTGTTATTTGCTCCTGCTAACTCTTGCTGGTTAGGAAGTCATCAACTACATAGGAAAATTGATTATTAATTGATTGTGGCTGCTGTAAATTACCAGGGTGACTTACAGTGTGTGTTTTTTGATTAATGCGGCACGTCAGCTTGGAAAAATACATTAAAAGTGCAGGTTGGAGTTATTGGCAGACCTTGCTTAACTGAATAAAGGTCATGAACTTAAAATTACACACAGATTTATAGTAAATAAATTCTTTTTTTTAATAGTTACTAATTTTTGTCTAGTGTGCTAATACAGTCAGTGCAGAATGTATGGACTTTACTGAAATATATATTGTTATCATTGATTGTTTTGATAAAGCTTAAAACAAAACACAGGATATTAAACCACGTTTGAAATATTCAACTCATTCGCAATAGTTGCGTACTTTTATCAGTTTTCTTTCTGAGTCCTGTTTATTGCCAGAGGCAAAAGCAATTATGTGATGTGATAAGAGATTTCTTTTACTAAAAATGAAGTGATATAAACTGTTTAAATGGAGTGCAGGAAAAAGAACAGATTGAAAATGAGCTTTTTTAATTTATGAGAATTTGAGTTGAAAGACACAGTCTTGTGTACTACAAACGCATAAAGTTTTACACATAAAACTGGCCACTGTTATATTTTATAGTCTGTTTTGTAGAAAAGTAAATAGATATCACAGGCAAAGCCTATAGACCAGATACTGATCTAGGAGCATATTGCAAACGTACAGATGGGTTCCATACGTCTGTACGCTACTAAGTTCCGTACGTGAGCGGAAAGGGCACTCCCCCACTCACTTAGGAATTACGGCTACTTATATGTCCAGAACCCTAACTTATCTTATTTGCAAGTAAGTGTAAATGTGCAGCCAAACAATCATACGTAAGGAATAAACCCAGACCTTAAATAGGAAGGCCAGCCCACCGTGCGTATAAACTAAGCATGGCCAAAACAGATTGTAAATTGTATGTTTGCGCACCCTAATTACATATACCCCACATTTCCTGTTTTGACCTTAATTGACATTCTATTTATTCAGTATTCAACTTAGCAAACCCAAAACATTCTACAAACATATTTAAACATAGACGGGAGATAAGAGCCACATGGCCCATCCAGTCTGCCCAGTTGTTTAATTAAAACTATACTGACCCTAGTCCCTGTTTACCCTAAATTTAGTTTAAGATTTAGGATTTAGATATCCTTATATTTATCACAAGCATGTTTAAACTGTTTAACTGGTCAAATTGAATGTAGCAATGAAAGAGCATTGCTGGGATAGAAACAAAACCATTTCTTTCAGAACTGATCAATCACACTCCTATTGGACACGAACGTGGCATCAGTATGATTATTATAAAGACCGCCAGCTCCATATAGCTGAATGTGTCCTCACTCAGACTGACACATCTGTGAAGCTTTACAAACGTACCCTTTACTACCCCATTCCCCATCATCGTGCAATTATCCATTATTTATTTTATTATAAATGACTTTTGTTCTAAACAGCAAAAATCTTTTAGAACAGTCATCCTTGTCACACTTTGTGCACCTATCCAATGATATTCATGGATGCCATATTTTTCCCTAATCTTTTTATGCATCACTTAAGGACCAAGAAACAAGCTACACAATAATAAAGTCCAAGGAGACAGAACTCACAGCAGAGGGACTGAAGCCTGCATCAGCCTACATATTTCAGATCAGAGCACGCACGGCCGCAGGGTACGGTGCCTTCAGTCGCAGATTTGAGTTTGAAACCAGCCCAGTGTGTAAGTCATTTTAATTACTGTCAGCTCGTGTCCATGTAATAGTTAGTGGAAAGAGTCAGCAGATCAATACCATAACAGGGAACTGTCATTCTTACATTGCTCCAGATCTCCACTCCCTAGCCCATTGCATTAAGTGAAGAAGCCTCATTCATGTCATTCAGTTGGATAAGCTAACACATTGGCTCCTGCCGTCTTCTCTGATGTAGTTCACAAGTGTAGGAGATAAGTGTCAATCTGTTAGTAAACTGGACAAATGTAGAGAAAAGTGTCTATCTGAAGCTTGAGGGGTTTTATGTATTATGTATTCTGCTTGTTTTGTTGTTTACAGTTGATTTACAATATAAAAAAACTGTTAATTGTCATGCAATAAGTTTTGCTATAATGTGATATTTGTTTGCGTGATTGACCAGCATTTGGATAATTGAAATACAATGAACAGTTAAGCATGTTGATGCATTAATGCAAAATAAAATGAAATTAGGTAAAAGAAAATAATAATATTCTGTGTTATAGGTACAATATCAGATATGACATTCTATTGACTATATGCATTTGCAGAACTTTGCTTTTGTGCTATGGAAAGGAAATACTGCCATAGATGCAATTTTAGTCTGAACAGTTTTGCAAAGTTGCAGCCACATAGACCTCTGAGGCTGCCTGTGTGTTGCTTATAATTGAATCTGTAATCTCTATTTTCTTCCTATCTACTGTGTTCAGCATTTGCAGCAACCGGTGATCAGAGCCAGATTCCCATAATAGCTGTGTCGGTCACCGTGGGGGTTATTCTGCTGGCCGGAGTGGTTGGTTTTCTTCTCAGCGGAAGGTGTGTAGAAATGTGTTGTGCTATTGCAACTGAAACAAGGTAACAATTATAATTGTTCTGATATCTCAGCCCTTTTTTTTTACCTAAATATGATTTTATATATATATATATGTGAATTTACAGCTAAATGTATGTGCAGGAAATGGGGCTGACCCAGGAGTTAGCAGTAATTGCACCAATTAGCATTTAGACAAACCATGCTGCAATATAAGGAGTACAAATTAATTTAATTAAAAAAAGAAAAAAATAACACCATTCAACTAATTAAGTGCCTAACGGACGGACCTGTGAATCACACTTGGGTACATACGTACGGATATGCGACGCAAAAATACGCACGTGAAAATTAAAATGGGCGGGGGAAGGCATTTAAATGAAGGTATGTGGGCGTGACTATCAAGAATCACACGCACGGAGGACACATACGCACGCAACTGCTCACGGAAAGTTACAAATGGTCTATAGAGGTGGAAGTCACCGACAGCGCAGCGAGAGAGGGGAGTGTCATGGGTGTGAGGAGGTTTTGCCTGCAACGTGGATGCGTATAATTGCGTTCCTTTATAGAAGCGCATCTCTGAATACGCCCCTTAGAAAGTAACTTTTTTTTGCACTTCATCATGGTTTTGCCCAGGTGCCGATTTGCTCCTGGATCAGCTCCATTGTGTCCAGACATAGATCTCACATTTTTTAAAAGTCTTTTAAACATTAAATAAAAGTGTGCAATTTCCTCATAGAATGTGTTTCGTGATTTTGTATATTAAATGTATTTCATATACAATTCGAGATCATGTGATTGAGAATTTAATGAGGTAAAATTATTCTCTGAGGACAGGAGTGTGCTGTGCTGTGTAATGCACCATGTTGTCATAGCCCAGGTGTTGTGGAATTATAGGTTCCAGCATGCTTTGCTGGGACTTGTAGTTTCACAATATATGGAGAGACAGTGGTTGGCCTTACTTTAACTTTAGATCAATGTGTCTATATAATATGTTAAAGACTGGTATTAATTAGCAAGACTATACTCACTTCCACAATAATATTAGTGCATTCAGTGTTATGTTTTATTAATTTAAATAACTGTAACTTAAATTTTTGCTTCTTTTCCCCTACTTTTTAATCTGCTTAGCAAGTTATAATAAACCATATACACACATATACATCTATAAACATACCTCCCAACATTTGAGAATTGGAAAGAGGGACAAATTTTTGCGGCCTAGTAGTGGGTGTGTGTCTTATAGTGCCCAGTGGGTGTGTCTGGGGAAAGTGGGTGTGTCTTGCATCACCCAAACCAGCGGGTCTAGTGCCTGCCCCTTTTATTAATTCAGTCATCCATAAGTCTGCCCTTTATTAGGCCTGCCTTTCATATGTCTGCCCCTTATTATTTGTACAGCCTCCATATGTCTGCCCCTATTTTTATGTCCACCTCCATATATGCCCCTTTATTTGTCCAGCCTCAATGTCTGCTCCTTATTATTATTATGTCCAGCATCCATATGTCTACCCCTTTTTATATGTCCAGCCTCCATATATGCCCCTTTATTTGTCCAGCCTTCATGTCTGCCCCTTTATTATTTGACCAACCTCCATGTCTGCCTCTTTATTATATGTCCAACCTCCATGTCTATCCCTGTATAATTTATTCTCTTACTTACCTTTGATGTCTTTTCCCTTCCTCTGTGGCACTCCCTCGCTGTCTCTCCCTCTCTCTTTTCCGGTCACATGGTGCGGCAGTACTGGTAATACAGGGCTCCTACAAAAGCCCTGTAGGACCAAATCTGTTTCTAGAATGGCAGTGACCGTATAGGTTAGGTCACCTTACCTTTGATGTCTTTTCCCTTCCTCTGTGGCACTCCCTCGCTGTCTCTCCCTCTCTCTTTTCTGGTCACATGGTGCGGCAGTACTGGTAATACAGGGCTCCTACAAAAGCCCTGTAGGACCAAATCTGTTTCTAGAATGGCAGTGACCGTATAGGTTAGGTCACTGCCATTGACAGTAACAGATTTGGTCCTACAAGGCTTCCGTAGATGACCTGTATCACCTGTACTGTTGCGTAAAAAGCCCTGCGGCATGGGCTCAAAAGAAAAAACCAACAACATTGTCCTGAGAGACTGATCTCTCAGGACAAGTTGTAAAGCGTGTGGGACAGCGAGACAGTTTCCCAAAAGCGGAACTGCGGAATCGAGACTGCTGGGAGGTATGCTATAAATAACACCCTATATATGAGTTTGAATAGAATACAGGACAAACAATCAACTTATGGAAACACAGAAAGACAATTGAAAACACTAATACTTAAGCCACACCATCATCCGTTCCTTAAATAAATATATGTCCCTTTTGGAATAACCTAATTCCTTGTTTGTATAAACAGCAGTGTAGATGTCCATCCAAACTCTAACCAATAATTCCTTATTGCTTAAAAGCTCTATCTCTCTCTCTCTAAACAATCCACAACCAAATTCATTATTAGAATCAGTCCAATCTGAATTTTGGGCTTAAAGCCACCGATTGTTCATAAAAATCCAACACATCTGTTTTTCAGCAAACCAACATTTGCACACCAGGCATTACACTGCAAAATATGCTCACTAAATGACAAATTTATAGCCCATTTATCTAATCAGTAGGTTTAGTACTTCTGGGCACTCCATGGTAGACAATGCTGCCGGGCAGACTTTCAGGCATACATGCCAGCATCAACCTGCAATGTCATTATAGTATTATGCAGTGCATCATGTTCAGGCATGTTTTTATGGTCAATTGGGGGCTTTGATGACCTAATTTTGTATGTTAATGTGACATTCGGCTATATTTTTTTATAGCCCTCCAGAGATATGTGGAATCATTATGCTTTTATTACCTTTTTAATCATAATTTAGCTAATTTTCTATGATCCATTTAGTAATAATATAGTCTTTTTTTTATATTTGTACATATTTAGGATTTTTTCTGTTCATGCAACAAACAAATAGATTGTATTGTGCTTATTACAGTTTAGTTTTATTAAAAAGTCAAGTAATAGCTGGAAAAACAGGTCTAAATATCTTAACATGTAAAGTTATACAGTAACAGTTTCTTTATTGATTTTCTTATGAGATTGTGATGAGAAAAGAACAGGTGTTGATGTGTTATATGAATCGCTGTGATTATTAAATACAGTTGGGGAAGTTACTGCCAGTGACAGCCTCATTGTCTATAGGGCTTTTAAACACATATGGGCTGATCTATGGGAGAAAAAAAAGAAAGATTATTATTTCCCTGCTTTGCTCTTTTTTTAAATTGTCTCTAACTCAGGTTATCAATATGTATGTTAGTTTGTAATCCTGACTAGGCAAACCTTTAACAGTAGTAGCTTTTATTCCTGGACCAGATCCAGACTTGCACAATACAGCAGTATTTTGTGTGTGCACCTGTCTTCCCTTACAGATCTAACCCCTTCTAAATCCAGACTCCAGAGTTGTACTTACACGTTTTTTAGGTGCAAGTGTAGACCTGAGGAATACCATGTTGTTGTACAAGGGCAGGCAAATAAAAATTGTGAAAGAAGAATTAGAATTGAGAGGTGAAGTTTCTTAGCTCAACTCTAATTTATAGATTAAACATAAAGCTATGGAGTATGTGAGCTTTATGTGCAAAAGTTAAGTATTTTTCCTGCATGCAAAAGAATTCAAATGAATTAGCACCTCTTACTTTGCAAATTGGTTTAGCCGAGCTGTACACTTGCACCTGTTTTACTCATACTCCCAAACTCTGGATCAGCCCCTATGTGTTTCAAGGGGGGTGTTTTCCACTCACATTCACAGAAACCTGGATACATCGGGATCCAGATACCGATCCCTGCTGCCATTGCGCTCAGAGTTCTGAGTGCAGCAGATGCTGAAGTCTGGATCTGGTTCCCTCTGATTATCCAAATAGAGCATTTAGAGAGTCATAATGCTTTAGCTAAGCACGGTAATATTTTGTTTTCACTTGTTGAATACTAAAAGAAATCTGAATATGTTGATCCATGTTATAGGCGATGTGGATACAGCAAAGCAAAGCAGGATCCCGAGGAGGAGAAGATGCATTTTCACAATGGACACAGTAAGTACCAAAGGTTTCTCTTATCCTTTGATTGTTTACACTTACTGTATTTAGTACTGTCTATTATTTTCACTATAGTGTTACATCTAATGTATCATTGTTTGTGAAACAAAACCTGTGTGTGCACAATAGTGAAGTTTGATTATTTGAATAGATTTTTTTATACATTATTGTTGTAATTATTTTATTTTATTATTATCGCTTCTCTGCTGCTTGACTAATAAGAAGTTAGTTTTCTGTTCCTCTACAGTAAAACTGCCAGGAATAAAGACGTACATTGACCCCCATACCTATGAGGACCCAAACCAGGCAGTCCATGAGTTTGCTAAAGAGATCGATGCTTCCTGTATAACCATTGAACGAGTTATTGGAGCAGGTATGTGACTTCTGTGCATCTAAAGGATAACTGTATTAAATTTTGACTATAAAGGACCTGATTCATACTTAGGTCTGCAAGGGGGGGTCCTCTTGCTTCTAATATCTGCGCATGCGCACGCCAGATGTTACGCAGCGGATCTCTATGAGGACGGAATTCTGGAGATCCATCCAGCGGGGAGGATTTTGCTACAGTAAACCCCACACCAGGGGCCTCATTCACTTAAAACTGCCAGGAATAAAGACGTACATTGACCCCCATACCTATGAGGACCCAAACCAGGCAGTCCATGAGTTTGCTAAAGAGATCGATGCTTCCTGTATAACCATTGAGCGAGTTATTGGAGCAGGTATGTGACTTCTGTGCATCTAAAGGATACCTGTATTTAATTTAGACTATAAAGGACCTGATTCATACTTAGGTCTGCAAGGGGGGGGTGTTCTTGCTTCTAATATATGCACATGCGCACGCCAGATGTTACGCAGCAGATCTCTATGAGGACGGAACTCTGGAGATCCATCCAGCGGGGAGGATTTTGCTACGACAAAACCCCACACCAGAAACGGGGATTGCCTTGCTAATATGGCAAATGGGCCGGGATTAGGAATATTTTATAGTAAACTTAAGTTAAGGGGTATGGACACAGAAGTATCCATACCATTGCACATCAGTGACAGGGGGTTCACTCCCCTCTTCCGTGTGTAATAACAGACCCTCGCATGTACGGATAGCGCGCAGGAGTCAGTATATGGTCCAAAGTCTATAGGTGTTTCTTCTTTTAAACATTCTCCGTGCTTTGCGTGTCATCTGAATACGTTTGTGTTGTAAAACTATTTCCTTTTCATATACATTTTAAATAAAAATGTGGCATAAATAATCCAACAACTTGAGTTTTATAGAAATAGGGATGGTTTCAGGATGCAATACATATTGCCTTATCTTCACTATTGGGACATGCCTTTAGCTCACCTGTCTCACAAATATTCACAAGCCTGGGAAGATGTGACGGTTCAAATGCAATTATTATTATTATATATATTTTTTTTTTTGGTGCAGGGAATTTACCCAGCTTTTGCTCATTGCACACAGATACCTAGCAGCATTCATACTGTACTCGACAGCAAGCTGAGGTTGGAAACACCATCGCTCAGTCTCAAGTTTGTGTGGACATTTTTATATTTGCCTTCTGCTGCAGTCTAACATGGTTTTCTGAGGTGCACATTACAGATTTGAACCTCTTTCCTGTTACTCTCAAGCCCTGGATCAGCTCTGAGTTGTTCGAATTCAGCTGCTTTTAATAAATAGCCATATTTCAAAGTTTCCCCAGACGGAAGACTTATTGGTGAACACTTTCTAGTCCACCAAGTGCTAGCTACACAAAAATGATCCCAGCGGCGTCAGCGTTTCTTCTAAATACCACAAAAATTGAACATTTCAAACGTAAAAAATAGGATAAATATTGTTCAATTTTAACTAGCAATGAACTTATGCCTCCGTTGTCATCCATAATTCCGCATGCAGGAGTGCACGGTACTTCTCCTGCATGTGGAATTGATTTCTGTGGCCACGGTATACTGAATTGTATATGTAAGGGCTTAGCCAAGTCCTTAGTGTATAATTTAAATACCTAGGCCCACCCACCAGGTTTTAAAGACCGCGTGTACGCAATCTACATTGCAAGAAGTAACGTAGATTACGTTCCAAAATTACTGCGCATGCCCAGTAGCACTTTTCGCAGAACTCTGGCCTCAATTGCATTGCGGCTGGAGCGCTGAATCCGGCCCCCAGTGATCTGCGGCACGGTGGGTTGTGGTCATAGGGGCAGGGGGCGTGTTTTAAACCAGCCGTGCTATTCAGACTTCCCATTAATCCCCAACTTAAGTGGGGACAGATCTGCAGTTTTAAGGTGGAGACCCTGATCTGGAGCTCTGTGACACCGTGGGGTGTGGTCTCCCATGCGCTTGTCCAGAATCATGAGCTGAGAAGTGATGAAACAAATGAAGACTAAACTTTACTGAAATACACCAGAGACATGACAGTTTCATCTCTATGGATTGCAGCACATTTTGTCCATGTGCCAGTTTGAATTACTATCTCCTTGTAAAGTGAGAGATGGTCATAGATCATGTCTAGTCATCTCTTTTATTTAGCTCTATCAGTCCCAAGCATATTAGGGACCATGCACATGGGCTTTGAAAAATAACGATAATGTTTAAACAAAACCTTCTACTTTGTACTCGATTTAACAGAGCACTATAATGGCATCCATTACTGTGTCTCAGATTCTCTGCTGGGCAACGTACTGTGCACTTCAGTGAGTGTTCCCATAAAACTGCATTTTATTTTACAGGCAGTTAATGCTTCTGAACACTCTAGGCATCATTGAAAATTGCCACATAATAAAGCAAGTGCTTGTCTGAAAGTGTGTGTCCATTGGCTTATGTTATGATGCTTGCTTTTAGCCTTAAAGTGTGTTTAATAAGGTGTAATAATGGTTGCTAAATGCTTAAATTAACACCCCTGTATGAGGAGAAAGTAAATAACAATTTAATGTGAGGCAAGGTTGTCTCGTTTTCTTACTTGTGCTCTTTTACAGTTCATTTTTATTACATATATAATACAGAAATCTTCTCTTCTAAAAGTGATAGTGTATCTACATGCCGCCACAGTAGGCAATATGATTTTACTGAAACATACTACAGTGCTCTCACCAGTTGTGTTCTGTAATTTAAAATTCATTTAGTAAATTATGCAGATTTTCATATGTGCTCGTATAATTTCATGGATATTATTGAGCTAATTTCCTGCTTTTATGTTCAGTGTAGCTAAAAGTCACAGCAAGGAGAGTTTGGTGTTTGTAAACTTTAGTGGGGAACTGGGAGCACTGAACCCTTCTACATCTGTGTTTTATATGTACCTTAGTTAGAGAGCTTTCAGTACCACCAATAACTGTTTAGTCCAATCAGAATGTTATTTTCCTCTAGGAACACATTAAGTTAGACTGGATGATTATGTTTATTAGAATATATGCATAGTGCGTGACTTTGGATTGGTAGTATCTTAATTTACTGTTCATCCCCTAACCCAAACCACCCTTGTCCCACAGCCTAACCCTCCCCTAAACCTAACCATCCATGAGTGTGGGTCCCTGCTGAGAACAGCACTATTTCCCAGCCAATTCCGAACTGGCTGGGAAATCGAGATATCAATTGCATGTGCCTCGATGCAATCGATCCCCGGAGCACCGAACACAGTGCTCCAATAGCTTTTTCCCCAAACCGCTCCCTAAGTCCCTCCCCCACAGCCTAAACCTAAGTCACCCCCTGGCACAGCCTGACCGTAAGTCCCCTGCGGCGCTGTTTCCGGAAATTAATGGGTGAATAAGCTTATCGCCTACTCACTCATTCATAAAAAATGAATTCTGAAAGGGCTCCCATTCGAAATAGGGACAGCTGAGAAACAACTTTTGGCTGTCCCTAATTCGCAATGTGAGCCCTCGCAGTGGGGACTTGCAACGCTTCCAAATATATCAAGGGGCTTAACCAAGTACAGGAGGAAGGCATTTTTAAAAGGAAAAGAAAAATTAAAACAATATGGCATGCATATAAACTGGGTAGGTTGGTAGGTGAAGAAAAATGTATTTACTAAAAAGATAATTGATAAGTTGAACAGCCTCTCATCAGATGTGGTAGAAGTTAACACAGTACAGTAATTTAAACATGCCTGGAATACATTTAAGGATCAATAAACAGAACAAAACAAAACAAAACAAGTAACTAAGGTTAAAATAAGATCTCAGGTCACTAAGGATTTAAAGAAACAAAATTAGCAGACAGAATGGGTCAAGTGGTTCTTATCTGCCATCACATTTTATGTTTCTTTGTAATTTATTGTAAAAAATAAAAGTGTAAACTCAGGCATTACTATGATGTTAAATGGGTTTTGGGAAGATAGAGTATATTTTTATGTGAATTTACGCAGACACTTAGTTTTTGTAACCCATTACAAAACAGATTAGAAGACCTTTTGGTACAAAGCTTTAACTGATAGATGTAACCTTTGAAACTCACAGAGGTTTAACTGTGTTAGCAAACCTTACAAGACCTAACACATGGGCAATTCAAGATGTCTGTAGACATTGCACTTATATATATTGGCTACTGTATAATTATACTTTCCTGTTTAAGGATTGGATCCTAAGTTATGATTTTCAGATGTTTTCCTAGTGTTCAGTTCTACCTATATTTATGTCTTTAATGCTATTTTAAAATAGCTATCTTATTCACAGTGATACCCAAAAACATAGAAACATACGTAGAAACATAGAAAGTGACGGCAGATAAGAGCCACATCCAGTCTGTCCAGTTGTTTATTTAAAATTATACTGACCCTATTTACCCTTAAATTAGTTTGAGATTTATGATATCCTTATATTTATCTCAAGCATGTTTAAACTGTTCTACTGGGTTAGTTTCAATCACCTCAGATGGGAGGTTATTCCACTTATCTATCACCCTTACAGTGAAGCCTTTAGTGTATATTCATGTCCTGTTGTTCTATTACACCTCTTCCTATGAAAAATGCCATCCTCTTCTAGCTGTTCACAACCCTTGATATATGTGAAAGCTGCTATCATATCCCCCTCTCCCTTCTCTGCTCCAAGCTATACATGTATAGTTCCTCTAGCCCTTCTTCTAATGATTTATGACACAGGCCATGGACCATCTCTGCATTCATACTGCTGCTGTTTTAGTTGGTTCCTCTATTCTTCTAAAGTAATATTAACCATACATATTATGGAGTCTTTATATACAATGCATTCCCTGATAAATGTAATTATTTTTACCTGTGCAGGTGAATTTGGGGAAGTTTGCAGTGGTCGAATCAAGCTTCCTGGTAAAAGAGAGTTTCCTGTTGCTATCAAGACTCTTAAAGTTGGATATACTGATAAGCAGAGAAGAGATTTCTTGGGTGAAGCAAGTATAATGGGACAATTTGACCATCCTAACATCATCCACTTAGAGGGTGTTGTCACAAAAAGTAAGTACTGCTAGTCAGAATTTCAGTAACTAAATGACAAATTCTTACATAAAAATTCCATCATCACTTTAAAGCTCACTAGAAGAGTAGTGTAAGTATTGTGGCCCAATTACAGTCTTTGAATTTCAAATCAAGTGTTTGTGGAAACACCACTGTAAGCTCAGCTGTGTATTATTAGGATCAAAAGATTAAAGTAGCACAGAAATGTTAGTTATGTGTAAATAAGAACACAGAACATAATAGAGCTGGTTCACAATCACCTTTTAATATTGCAATTTTGTGCAGTTCCCGAGAAACAGACTTGTAAAAATAAGTGAGGTTCACAATCATACATAATCCACCTACAAATGCCTGGTAATATGGGAAAATTGTGTGTGCCTTCTTTTAATAACAAATTTTGGCTAAATTACTTAAAATACTAAAGGATCCCTACTATGTTTATTTTAACACATTAAAAAACATTACTATTTGCCTTCAATTATTACTTGCTTATATAGGAGGATCTAATATACTATAATATATAGGAATATCTAATGCCAAAAACATGTTTTTCATACGTAACATATTTTTTTATTGTTTCCATGATGGAAATTGAAATGATATTCTATTTTTACTGCATTATTTTCTTTGTGATCTTGTTAAAACAGCCACTTGGCTTCTAATGTGACTTCTAATACCCCGTTCAGATTACCATGGAAAAGCCGGGGTTTTCATGAAATTGCCGGCTTTCCTGAAAACCCCGGCTTTTTCTGGCAATGTGAACGGTGAAGCCGGGTCTCTTTAGCCGGGTCTTAGACCCGGCTAAAAAGAAGGGTTTTTGCCGGCTTTTTTAGAAGCCGGCTTCACCCGTTCACACTGCGGTGAAAAGCCGGCTATTTAAATAGCAGCCGGCTTGTAAAAAAAAAAAAAAGAGA
>WWET01000777.1:138278-165200 GCA_011038615.1 Limnodynastes dumerilii | reverse complement strand
CATATTATTCAACCTCTATATGTTCTATTTTAAAATGAACCACAACATTTTATGGGGGAGGAGGGGGGGGGGTTAGGAGTTGGTTAATCAAAACAAAATTGAGCGTTTTGGATCATGTGATATATGACAGATCCGAATTATGCAAAAAAGACTTATGGTTTAATGAGAAAGACAAGCATGTGAAACAAGTATTATTACTGCTTTTCATTATACTAATATTTTTGCACCAGGAAATGGGATTTTCCTTCACTCAATCAATGTATATCAAATGTTTAGCACTAACAGTGATGGTGAACAGAAATGCATCCAGAATATAGACATTGAGTAACCCTGACTGTGTATCAAACCACTGTCTCTTCCTTAAGGGTCTCGTGACTTTTTTGTGAATGTTAACACTAAGGTATTATTACCTCCTACCAACATTGTGACATTGCTGTAATGTTTTCATGTACAAATTTCACATCTTATCTTACAACTTAATATAGTCTTAAATAGTCATCAGCTCAGAATCTCAATTTCATTCATTGTGTGTTTTGGGTACATTGGGCTGGATCCAGACTTACGGTAAGTAAGTGCTTAAAATTAAGAGAGGAAAGTTACCGGTACTCCTGAACTAAACCATGTTGATTGCAGGGGAGTCATATTTCATGTGTTGCAAACAGTATTAGAGTTTAAAGGTGATGTTTCCTATCACAAGTCTAAATAACAGTGTGATAGTAAATCTGGTCAGTATGTGTGCAGTAAGCAATTCAGAGATATATCCTTGCATGCAAAGACTACAAATAACTTGACTCCCTCTGAAATCAGCATGGTTTATCTTAATTTCAAGCACTTACTTAAGTCTGGATCCTGCCCATTGATATTGGACCGGATTCAGATTTAATAACGCAGGTCACTTACGCACGCATTGTGCGTAAGTTACCTGCCTTCACTGGAGGGTTCATGCTCCCTTCAGATTTTACGCTAGGGTTACTATAGTAACCCTAGCGTAGCAACAATCGGACAATTCTGAGGAAATGGGCTGTGCTTCCCTTCCGCCCGCTAAAGTGGGTGAGGGGAAGCATTTAAATTGTACAGTGTGGGAGGGGGCTCCCACACTGTAGCGGATCAGCGGATCGGTCGTACGGACCGCTGATCCGCACGTCTGATTTAATGCAGGCTTATGGCAGCGTAAGCTGCCATAAAGCCCGCACGACAGAGGGGAGTGACAGGGGGTGTGCACTCCCCTCTGTCTCGCGTTATTACAGACTCCCGCACGCAAAGGGTCTGAATCTGGCCCATTAATTCTTAGATTTATTTTAAGCAAAAACTAAAGAAAGAAAGAAAAATATGACTTGTCAGTACATACTGCTGACAACAATGGTTGCTAATTTAATCTACAGGGCATTGAAAGTATCTAAAGTACTTATCATATTAGACAAACATAATACATTTTGCATTTTAAGAAATTAATTCAATATTACATGATAGTGTTTGTGTTCACTGTTTACACTGAAGCTTACACAGTGGACTTATTCTTAAAAATGCAACATCTTGACAAGACTACCAGTAGTGATTGAAGTGGAAATTCAAATGTGGTGGTATGGACATTTAGAAATGGCGGTATGAAAATTAAGAAATAATAGAAGTGAATGGAGAATTAAAGGCTTTCAATTAAATTAATGGTAGAAATGAGGGTATGTCATACCCCTATATATCCTCTCACTTCGAGCCCTGAAGACTACACTAACAATCTAAAACCTGGCCAGCATCATGATGCAACTGCCCATGCTGCCACTATTTCCCAGTGGATCAGTTAGAAAGTGTTCCCATAACCCTCTGCTGCAACAAAATCCATTCCTACAAAGGCGGCCTTATGCAGGAAGAGGAATGGGAATTGTTGCATTGACGATCAGGGGCTAGAACACACTGAATATTTCTCCCAACATAATAATAATATTGCTGATTGCAAACATAAGCAATTTCCAAAAATCCAGTCACATGATACAATGCTGTTCACTTGATTGCCCCTTGATTGGACCGTTAATTGATGGTTATTGTCTGATCAGCACGATAATTGTCAGAAAAAATCCATTGTGTACCAAGCTTTAGTCATATCTGGTCATATTTTGCCGTTCTTACAATAATGAACCTGGTGTGCACAAATGTTACCTCAATAATGACTTTACATTACTTTTTGATGCAATATGATGTTTATTTTTAAACCTTTTTCCCCTAATTTTATATTACGTTTTTCTTTATAACAGGCAAACCAGTAATGATTGTAACAGAATACATGGAAAATGGCTCTCTGGACACTTTCCTAAAGGTAACCATAGAAGCATTATGCTATATAGGACGTTAAATTGTGTCTAACCCTTGGTGAAAGAATATGGTGATCATCTTCTTCTTCCTTCTTCTTCTACTTCTTACATTTTTAGTGTTAAATAATCTTAGATTTACAGTTTGGTCATAAAATTGATGGGCAAAAAAAGAGAGGGGAAGGGGCCACTTTTAAATGGGAAGGCTATTAATACAATGGAGGCAATTACTATTACTTGCACTGAGGAGCAGGTATTAAAAGAACTTTCAAAGCTGAAAGTGGACAAATCAGTGGGACCAGATGGGATACAACCTATGATACTAAAAGAGCTTAAAGGGGTGCTGGTAAAACCATTAACTGAATAATTCAACCAGTCCCAAATAACTGGGACTGGAAAATAGCCCTTTTTCGATTTTTCACCTTTTTTGGCCATTTATTTATTTATTTATTTTTGAATTTCAATGTGGGTGGTTTCTGGGCAATATGAATAGAAAAAACAAAAGAGCATTAAATGAGTCTTAAATCACCAGAATCTTTTAGGAACATTTTTGCATTTACAAGTACAATTTACTTAATTTCCAGGGCAGTTGTGTAACATTTGATTGATGTGGATTTTTCCTGCACTCACGCATTATCTGAGACTAATACATGGCTGCCAAGCACTGCTTGTGTGAGATTTATTCCATTAGACACTGTCCCAGTTTAACCTTTGCTAAAAATCACTGTGAGTCCTGAAAAAGAAAAATAAACATTCCATTTAAAAATATTCCAATACAACACAATTTAGATGTTTCTAATGTTGTTTAATTAATGATTCTCAGTGTAACTAAATGTCACTTGCCTCATGGCAGAAAAGCCATGGTCTCTCACACCTTTCCCTGGTTTCCCCAAAAAAGCACATAAACATTGGTTGAAACATGCTGTATAATCTGACACAGGTTCATAAAACCTATTGATAATACAAAAAAAAATAAAAAATAAAACAAATTCATTCATTAATTCAAATGAAACAATAAGCACAGCATGTATATTTCCATCATTAAAAAAGTAGTAATAATATATGGAACTCTTTCTGATCTTCTATTCTTCCCTGATAGTCTGACAGATTATGGGGCTGCCACAGAATTTGAAAGGATGAAAAATAGGTGCATGTGTAGACCTGAGCAAAAGCAAATCTATGTTGCACGCAGGGAAAATACTGCACTCTAAGCAAGCTGGTAACTAAACACAGTGCTCAGCACTCCATGTATGAATGCTGATTGCTAGTTGCAGAAATGCAACTAGTGGAGAGTGAAGTCATAAAATGATTGCCCTGGAGTATGACAAGAACTCTCCATATTCTAGCTTTATATGAGCAGTGGGAAGAAGATATGGAGAAGGAGAGAGAGTAAATCAGAGAATCAGAACCCAAGTGCTGCCACTGCTGTTTTTCCTTATTAAAGTGGTGGTGACGGAGATCTACAGCAATATAAATTGTGAGAGAGTAGCAAACTCTAAACATATCAATTTATGATAATATGCCCATGTTATTATTTTATGTGTTTAATACTAATCAACTGCCACCAAGACTATTCACAGGAGGTCTTAGGTGCTCCTTTACACAAACACGCTTATACTTTATCAGAATTATCATAAACTCAGAATGTTCCCTTCTGTTACCCTTTATTAGCTTTTAATAACCATTCTGGTCTGACACGTGAATCCATAAGAACACAGAGATATGAACTTAGGCCCGTATTTAGAGTACCGGACACATAACATATACATCCGGTGTTTAGAGATTTTTACTACTGTGCATGCGTAGTAATTTTTTACCATAATCTACTAATCTTTTTCTTATGTAGATTGTGTAAATGCGATCTTTCAGACCGCATTTACGCAATCTATGTAAGAAAAAGATACTTAGATTACGTAAAAAAATTACTACGCATGCGCAGTAGTAAAAATGGCTAAACACCGGACGTATATGTTATACGTTCGGTACTCTGAATATAGGCCTTTATAATTGATATTTAATATAAGAATCACAATGCTTTTTTACAACGGAATAACAAATTGGACATAAAACATGCAAAACAGTTTCTTAAAAAATAAAAAAAATACAGAAAGCTCTTAAGCAAAGAACCTTCCGGGTCAGGACAGTCCATAAATAAGGACCACCTCTTTCATTTGAAAGTCCTATGAAGTGTACAAAGTTAAATATCTGGGCTACACTTTTTAAGGAAAAACTTCCCCTCTCCAACAGCCCCCATCTTTGTGAAAAGTGACAGGCTTGTTTCTCGACAAACTGTTCGCCAGATATCTAGTTTTTAAGGCCCCCCCACCCAATATCCTGATCAATTTATGACAGGAGACATAACCTGACAGGAGCCATAACTTGTTCGTCCCCACTACCTTCAAGCTAGTGCAATAAAACAAACAGATCCTGGCTAGATGAAGTTCACTCCATATTCAAATATTAATTTATACATAAGATATTTGACTATACTCTGATATAGATAGATAGATAGATAGATAGATAGATAGATAGATAGATAGATGATAGATAGATAGATAGATAGATAGATAGATAGATAGATAGATAGATAGATAGATATACAGAGACAAACAGAAGACTTATGTCAAATCCACTAATAGTTCAGTTATAAGCAATGAACAGGTTTGAACCTGGCCTCTATTGTTGATTGCAAAACTCAGTCACATTGTTTTACATGAAGGCACATAACATAGATAACTCCTTTTTTTTGTGATCTTTCCTCCCTCAGAAAAATGATGGCCAGTTCACTGTGATCCAGCTAGTGGGTATGCTACGGGGCATTGCTTCTGGAATGAAGTACCTCTCGGACATGGGTTATGTACACAGAGATTTGGCAGCACGAAACATACTCATAAACAGTAATTTGGTGTGCAAGGTCTCCGACTTTGGTCTGTCCAGGGTTCTAGAAGATGATCCTGAAGCTGCATATACAACAAGGGTAAGCTTTTGACAATTGCTATGTAGGCCACTTATGGCTCTGTAAAGTACACATTTGCTATACCACAATGGAGGCAGCAATGGCCTTTCAATATACGTAACTGGTAACATTTGATGTTCGTTTAAATTGTCATAATACTAATACTGAAGTACTATATCAAGTATCCACAGTATGTTGTTGTATCAAGAATAACTACTGCATATATATTTTTTTAAAGCTTTAAACACATGTCTCGCACATATACAGTAAGGGCTGGATCCAGTCTTAAGTGCTTGAAATTAGTTACTCCTGGGCTAAACCATGTTTTTTTCAGGGGAAGTCAAGGTAATTGTATTCTTTGCATGCAGGGATATATCTTTGAATTGCTTACTGCACACAGATACTGACCACACTTTTATTTAGACTTGGGATAGGAAACATTGCCTCTCTAATACTGTTTGCAACAGATGAAATATAACTCCCCTGTAATCAACATGGTTTAGCCCAGGAGTGACTAATTTCAAGCACTTACTTAAGTCTGGATCCAGCCCTCCCTGTGTATATTCTGTATATGCTTTTCTGGCTTTATATTGGTTTAATGTTTTGTAGGAAGCCTGACACATATTTTGTAATACTTGATTATTTTTTGCAAAGGAAATACCTTGCAGTTGCTTTTTTTTTCCAACCTAGCCTTTACATGATACATATACGTTTCTGAATGCTTCCTTCTATGGAAATAACATTGTTGCCAAGTGATTTATTGATTTAAACCAGGTACACTATTTTATTTATTCACTACAGAACACATTTGAAACACAAACAAAGACTTGGTGGTTATAACATGCTGTAAGGCAGATATAGCATGCAGGGATAATAAATGCCTCTGGGACTTTATACACTGCTACAACATGAATTGCTGCATATACAGTAAGCAGTTGTTTTGTTATTCCTGCCTTGCAATGAATCCAATAAAATGGTAATTGCAATGCTTGAAGCCTACTCAGTGGTGTACACATTAAAGCAGTAATCAACAACAAGGAACCCTAGGACTTCTGGACAGAACTGTCACTTATGGATCAAGGCTGCCTTCATTGTGTTTTGTAAGATCTTTCACATGAGTAAGATGCTTGCTGGTATGTTATTACACATAGGTATCTTCAATTCAGCATATTGTTTTGTACTTCTTACCAATGTGTGACCCTTTGGATGGTTACATTACACAGCCTTGCCAGTGTGTCAGGTCTACTAGTTTTCCTCTAAAGAAGGAGATATACAAATTAAAAGGCATATATGACTCTGTAGTATCTAGTAATTGGTGTTTGTTAATTACCAAATAGGTCAACCCACAGTGTCATGAAGCCAAATAAGCCAAAGGGCCGTATTCAGAGATCCGTTTTTTCGTGAAGTTCCGTGCGTATTTTTACGATCCGATGAACCGCATATGCGTCTTAACTAAATTTACGCAATCTACGTTGATTTTAAGCACGGAAGTTCAGTAGGCACGGACTTGTGAATTGCACGTGGGAAGATCCGTATGGAGGGGTGTGTTTATAATCCGTCCGGAGCAAGATCCGTGTAAGTGGGTGGGTGGGGGGCATTTAAATGACCATTTGAGGGTGCAGTGAGGGTGCGGTTAGTTAGATACACTCATATGGAAGTATTATATGCTCGGAAATACACACTTAAAGATAATGGTGGTAGAGGCACTCGTAAGTCACCGTCATCCCGTCCGAGTGAGGGGAGTGTCATGGGTGTTGCCTTGCAACGGCCATGCATATATATGCGTACTTTAAAAAAACGGATCTCTGAATACGACCCAAAACATTTTTTTTATTTACATTGATGAATTTTTTCTATGTTGCTTTTACATTTTAACTGTTTCTTATTCCAGTCCAAATAGCAAATCCCGTGATAATAACAGGCCAGAACCAGAATTCCAATCCCCCCACACACACCAGACTCTGTACGGCACTTGGTCCATTTGTAACAAATCCTAGCATTTTACAGTTCCATTCTGATCTCCTTATTGACATTCAGTGCCATGCCTTCGTTCTTTTTGTAGCCTTGCACTGTTTATTACGTTAGTGCTGGACAGTAATAACTGTTCAGGAAGGAAGATTAGGGCACTGCTCTTGAATTATCTGTAAATGGAGTTCAATTCATTATTTTGAAATACATCATGTGACTCATGACTTTTATTTTTCTCCTGAGACAAAATCATTACCTGTTGTTGGAAGTGAACATTTTATTTTCGGGATCACACTGTCTGAGCATCAATAATGTGTGTGTTCATGGTTGTGAGTCTTGTTTCTTTTTATTTGCTTCATCTCGTTTATCACTTGCAGAACAGTAAAGGGTATTCACATTAGCACTTAACCACATGATATAATGTTCACAGGGAGGAAAAATACCAATCCGATGGACTGCACCTGAAGCCATTGCTTTCCGCAAGTTCACCTCAGCCAGTGATGTCTGGAGCTATGGAATCGTAATGTGGGAAGTCATGTCATATGGCGAGAGACCTTACTGGGAGATGACCAACCAAGATGTAAGTGTTTTCCTCAGACCAGTTATCTTAACCCATTACCTTTTGGACTTAATTGCATTCCTAAGCTGATGTAATTATTGACGACTATGGTTTCTTACATCTTCTGGCATTTTAAATTAGCTTAGACTCTGATAAAACATACAAAAACACCTTTCAAAATGACATCCATGTTTTATCACAGTTTTGTTTTGTTTTGCTTTATCATCATATTTTGTGTCAGAGAAGCTTTGCCAAACGAAAGAACCTCGTGCCAAACAAAAAGCTGTCTCCTCATTTTATATGTTATAGTTATTTTTTAATGAAACAATATTATTGGATGCAATTGAGATCATCTTATTTGTGTTCATTGTTTCTTAAGAACTGTTCATTTAGAGTGTATATTTCTGAGGCCTAACTTCCATATAGATCTGGGCGTAAATGTGAATGCAGCGTACAGGCCATAGATGCATTTGTAAAAGTGGGGCTGGCTGTGTGTGATCCAAAAGCACACAATAGACAACTGTGTCTTTGACTGGCAATCATAGTGTATAGACACACAGCAGCTAAGCTCATTGGGCCTGATCCAGACCTACGCCGATGCGCTGGGCTTACTAGAGCACAGCGTATCGGCGTTCACATAGCCTGGCACTCCCCCTGTGTGGGCGTATGGCCCCTTCCTTACGCCAGCTGAAGGCTACCCTAACTTCAGCCGTAAGGAATGGGCCATACGCTCACACAGGAGCGTATGGTTGCTTAGCCCGCCCTCCTACCCTCATTTTACTATCTCCCCCCGCCCACCTACACTAACCTGAACGTAGGGACGCTGGAGGACGTCCCCTCCACCGGAACGTAGGGACGCTGGAGGACGTCCCCTCCAGCGTCCCTACGGCGCTGCTACGGACGTCCGATCCATGATCGGGCGTTGCCGTAGCGACGCCGGGCAACATCTGCCTGGTTGTAAAGCCGATTTTACGCTTACGCCCGCCGTCCTAGCGACGGCGGCGTTATTCTGGATCAGCCCCATTGCATCTAGGAGGCCAGATATGTTGCACACGAGTAGGGTTGTACGCTGAATGAAAATTGTAAAAAAATAAGGGTCATGAATATTGCAAACACTTCAACTGAAATTTGCACACTCTAAAACAAATAAAAAAAAATGTTTTAAATATATATATTTTTTATAATATTTTTTAGCACTGTATATTTTTTAAAACTTAAAACAACATAATACTACATCAGTATTTTCCAAAATATAAAAATAATTTAATTCTTGAAATTCCAACACATTGGGTCAAAAAAAAGGTCTTTGAATGTCAATCCCCAGGACTTACACATGACCTGGAGCTTGTGCAAATATTTTGACATAAAGAGTCCTCAGATTTGTCTGTGTTCACTTGTGGATCAGGAGAACTTGCCTTGTCTCCAGCAAGGGCTCTGTCCCTTACTGCACATTAACTACATGCCTCCACCCCTCTCGCCATGACACCCATCTCTTTAATTGCGTTAGGGGCTGAATTGTCCAGAATTGCATGCTCTTCTGTTCTGCTTGTTCACACTCAAAAGTCACACAGCAATACAGCATGTCAGCTCACTGCTGGATCAGACCCTTTATGTTCATAAAGTGGTGTGGGTCACCGATGCGAATGGCCCTTTTTCGAAAAGAGGCAAAGCAATCGATCCCTGGACCACTGAAGACGTATCTCCGAATGGTAAGTGTAAATTTTACCCTAACCCTTTCTTTAATCCTTACCCTAACCCTCCCCTACCATGACCCTAACCCTCCTCTTCCAACAGCCTAACCCTAAGACTCCCATCCCCGCAACCTGACCCTAAGACTTCCCTCTGTGCAGCCTGACCCTAGCCGTTCCCTTCTATTACCTTAACCCTCCCTTCCAAAAAGCCTAACTCTAAAAGCCCCGGAGAGTGTTACTTACCTCTCCGGCGGCTTCCAAAACAACGCGCACGACAGTTTTCGAAATATAAATGGGTAAGTATGCCGATTGGTATACATACACATTCTAAAAAATTGTTTTTTTTAAACTGCCTTTTCGAAATAGAGACAGCCGAAAATCAGTTTTTGGATGTCTCTACTTCTAAAAAAAACATTTGCTGTGAAGATTTCCACCACTCATAAAGATCTTTCTCCTACAGTATAGTCTATGCCAGCTATACTCCATATTCTGGCTCTAAACATATCCATATCATTCCTTTGGCAAAGGATTCTATAGTACATTTGTTAGACCTTACTGAGGATGTGCATTTTACATACTCCTACTGGTTTTCATGAGTTTATGATAGAAGATAATTGCCTATTAATGGATGGCTCCAAAGCCTCCCTCAGTGGAATACATTTTTTTGCTTGTTAATCAAGCACTACCCATGCATTAAATTACATACAACAATAGAAACAGCCTCCAGACATTGGATGATAATGATTGATGTGTTCTGAATGTATCTGTATATTAGATTTAAAGTTTAATAATACTTCCATGAAAACCCTGTGTGTACAGATGCATCTCTCCTTGTGCATAAATCGGACATCTCATGAGTTCAACTTAAAATATGCACACAATACATTCTGCAGACACCTGAAATGTTCATTGCTCCATAATTCACTGGAATATTGGAATGCACACTTGTTTTAAATAAGACTTGATAATGAAATTAGAAATATACATAGAAACATAGAATGCATATAAGAGTCCCCTGACCCATGCAGTCCATTTTTTCCATCTTTTAAACCCATATTTGCCTTAGATCCTACCTGATCCTTAGATTTTTTATTATTATCAAGGATTAGTATAGCCTTATGTTTATCCCAAGCATGTTAAAGTTGTTCTACTGTGTTAGCCTCTACTACCTCTCATAGGAGGCCATTCTACTTAGCAATTACCCCTTTCAGTGAAGTAGAGATTCAAGGCATGCGCTCTTGTTCTAACACTTCTCTACCCATGAAAAATGCCTCCCCCAGTACCAGGTTAAACCCTCTTGTGTATCTGAAAGCTTCTATCATTTCCCCATTCAACATCTGTGGAAAAAAAGACACAACGGAATGACTCTAAATTTATTGTATTGAGAAACGTGTTTATGGACATGGCGGAATTAATAGCTGCTGTAGAATACTCCATAATCCTTTTTTATTACAGACTATAACACAGATCATGAATCAGGACACATTATTACACGTCATATGAACACAGAAAAAAAAATCAAAATGCAATTATAAAGTGACGAAACATGTTCCTAAGTGTAATTATCTTATCTAGAAAAGGAAACTGATCACCTAATCAGATGCTGACACTGATTGCAAGTGCATTTCTGAATCAATTGAGAAAACTGTTTATGCACAACAGAATTCCCAGAAACCACGGTGATAACGCATTCCTTTTTCTCTCATTCTCCATGGAATGCAGTAAAATAGCTATTCATGATGTTTGGCGACTGTACAATTTAAGATTTAGCTGCTGTATTGATTTCTACAAGCATTACTGTGTTCAATATAATGTAGAAATGGCATCTATCTTGCTTAACTCCTCAGTGATCACCTGCGCTGTACATTGTGTGGGATCTTATTTAATAACAGGATATTTCTGTACTTGACACAGAGAAATCGCCTGTCGGTATATACTGCACATGCGCAATACATACAGTTCTGCCCCAGAATATATCTTTCTATGCAGAATTCTGTGGGAAAAACTGTCTCCGCACGGGAGGCGGGTCCACTCACAATGCGTATGAGATACGAATGGTGGGTGCACATTGGTATTTACATCGTACAGAATGGGCTTGGCTAAGAGATGTGTTACGGCTCTCAGGAGAGTTAGGAATCCCCTGGGCAGTGTAGTACAATGGAGATACTCCCTGTACCAAATTTGCAGACACAGAAGACAAACAGGAGAGGAATCAGGTAACTCACCAGTAGGTAGAGCCAGTGCCCGTCTGGAGTCTTCGCTAGAGCCCCTGATGGTGGGGATAGACTGGAGCTGATGAGACTTCTTCTGGATACGAACCTTAGAGGATACCCAGAATAGGAAACAAGGAACAAGTGGGATTGGATAAGAGATAGTGGGGAAACAGGGAGCAGCAGTTACAGAAGAGACTGTACTAGACAAACCACAGTTAACACCAGACGGAACGACCAGGGCAGACAATACAAGACTGACAAACAAGACTTACTGGGGAACTCACTCAGCAACTATCACAGCAAACAAAAACAGACACTCAGGGTAAGAGAGGTAAACAAATAAAGGTTAGGCAGCAAGGTGAGAGATGGGTGGCAAGACACAACAGGGTTAAATATAAGGTACTAGGCAGGATAAATCTAGGGCACTCAAGAAAACAAAGAACAATGAAGTAGAAACAAGAGTGAGCGCGCCTGTGCTCCGGCGGGGAGGCCTGGAGGTCGTACGGTGTTGGTGGTGTCTGGGGACCGGGGTTGGGAAACACTGCTCTAGAGAAGCAACAGACAGGGTGCCTTGTTAGACCCACATGCCTAATCCTTGTGAGGGGTGGGGATAGCCATACAGATGGCGAGTCTGTGGCGGCAGTCCCTTCCGCACACATCTGTGTTCGGACATACACAGATCCATTACGTGTTCTTAAGGGAGGGTTATTGATGCGAAAGTCTTCTACATGTAAGAGGGAAGGACATGGGAGGCATCTGGTCCGGATCAGGTGCACCATTAGTAATCCAATTTGCAGAACAACTGGGCAGACTGGATGGGCCATGTGGCTTTTATCTGCCGTCACTTTCTATGTTTCTATGTAAGAGGCAAGAAAAGCTAGAGCAGCACGGGGTAGCAGATGCTATAACCGGCACTTACCTGAAGTAAGTGCCAGGTTTATAAAGGAGAAGGGCACCAATGAGCAGCGCTACTTCTCGCGCCAGAACTTCCTACAGCTTACTGGACGCGAGTGCAGGAAGACAGGACCGCCCCTACCAGTGATTGGCCCGCGGCTGCGTTTCTATGGGGACCGCCGGACGCTGTCAGCGCAAGATGGCGGCGCCCATACGGCCCCTGATTGAGCCGATGGCCGCCGCCGGGATGCGGAGAGGCGTGGAGCAGTGCAGGAAAGTGCTGTGATCCGCCGCGAGGTAAGGAGAGGAGCGGGAACGAGGGCAACAGCGTTACACACCACCCGATGCCTGCGGTGGTGTGTAACAGTATCCCCCCCTTGAGGAGGGATCCCAGAGCCCTCCTCTGCACCTGCACGATGGGGGTGGCAGGTGTAGAGGCTCGTCACATCCATCGTCACCAGCAGCGTGTCTTGTGAGAGATGTTCAACCTGTGCTAGTTTACATATGAGGTCGGTCGTATCACGCAGATATGAGGCACATTTTTGTACCAACGGCTGTAGCTGGAAGTCTAAGAATTGCGAGATGTTTTGTAATAGCGAATTCTTCGCAGATATTATTGGACGACCAGGGGGACTGGTCGCATGCTTGTGCACTTTCGGTAGCGTATAAAATACGGGAGTAACAGGGTGAGATATCTTCATAAAATCATGTTCTTGCTGTGTGATGGTGTTATCCAGCTGAGATGCGTCCAGAAAGGTGTCAATCTCTTTTTTAAACGAAGATGTAGGGTTCCGATCTAGTTTACAATATGTAGTGCCATCCAACAATTGACGATACGCCTCCTTGAGGTAGTCACAGCGGTCCTGGAGCACTATGGCTCCTTCTTTGTCCGCTGGACGGATGATCAAATTCTGGTCTGTACTGAGAGCGTTTAAGGCTTGAAATTCGTCCCTTGACATATTGGAAGTAATGTGGCTGGGATTGGTTAAACAGCTGTCAAGCACACGTGAGAAGGTTTTAATCAATGGATTGGTCACCGTGGGAGTAAAAGTCGATTTTGGCTTGAACTGATGTACAGTGACTGGAGTTGTACTGTCCTGAAAATAATCTTTTAAAGATAATTGCCGGTTAAGTTTAAACACGTCTAGTTTCCAGTTGAAGGAATTATGTCTGGTGGTTGGAATAAACGATAGTCCACGATTTAAGACTCTAGTTTCCTCAGTGGTAAGGTCCCGGGAGGACAGATTGAAGATCAACGCCTCCGTCTGTAAGTTCTTCTGCTGCCTCCCCCTCTTCCCCTGACCACCTCGTCTAATATTGGGGGAGCGACGTGGGAGCGGGTGCGTGGCCCTAAAGGGGGCTTTTCAGAGGAGGTGCTGGAGGTAATGGGAGTAGGTTCAACGTCCGTATCTCCACCTGAGGTGGCTGAAGTAGATGATGCAGAATAATAGGTGTGTCGTGGTCTCTGCACACGTCTCCGTGGTCTGTCTTCCTTCCCTAGAAGCCATTTATACAGGCGTCCCTCATTATAGTCCCTGTTTACTGTAAGTTTTTTTTCTTTTTTATAGCGAATAAGTTCTTGTTTGTACACTTCCACTTGCATGGCCAATTTGGTCTGCCAATCCACGGTGGTATCAGCTAATAAGATGGGTAGTTTGCTTGTTTCAACTTTTTGGATTTGTGTCTGTAAATTTTCAACCTCTTTTTTGGAGAACTCAATAACTAATAGCATTAAATCATATGAGCATTTATTTAATACAGAAATCCAACGTCGGCAGAAGTCAGAGTTGTACCTTCCTATAGTTGGTACATTGGACACACGAAATCCCCTTGGGATTTTTTTCTCTCGGTAATAATCCGAGAGTGTGGTGGCGTGGAGCAGTGAGTCAAGTTCTTTCTTTTTTAGTTTCAAAACCTCTCTGTAAATATCGAGGCAAGTTTTACCTCCTCCCAAATCAAGTAATTTTTCTTTACATAAGATGGAATCCGCCTCTGCCTCAGAGAATGAGAGAGTCTCTTCAGTCGGAATAGTCAGACGGGCCAGGTGGGCCTGCAGGGGGTCATCAATCAGCGAGCTTGACTGCATGTGAGCCATATGCAGTTTTAAGTGGTGAAGGTGACAGTGCAGGTGCAAAACATACAGTGAGCGTCCACTAGATGAGAGTAGACTCCAAGTATCTGTGGCGGGGTGCACAATCCAGGCTTCCAAATGCAATTGTAGCCTAATGCATATACCAGAGGATGGCACTCCCTGCAGTTAGATAGGTCCTCAGGTGCACAACCAGCTAGAGTATAGCAAAATATGGTCCAAAGAGGTGGCACTCGGAGTAGTCGACAAGCAGGAAAAAACGACACAAAGTCCTATGATACGGCTGAAGTACCGACGTTTCAGTACATATTTACTGTACTTTCATGTACATATTTTACTGTACTTTCATCAGGGTGACATATAGAAAACATTACAGGGTATATATAGAGGAGAAGAAGATCCACTTACCCAATCTAGGAGCCGCCCGGGTCCCGTGTAACGGCGGGTCGGCGCGCCTCTCCAACCGGAAGGGTCGCGCGCGCGCACAGGATGTGACGCGGCCGTAACTACGGCAACCGCGTCCGTTGCTTGGGAAACCGGTAAGCTGTAGTGTTAAACAGAAAAAACATTAGTGCTGTAGTGTACATGAGATAAAAACAACGCTGTGTGACACAAACAAGCAACCCCATGGCCGACTGAAAGATATAGCAAAGTACTGTAAACAGTTTCAATAATTTACAAGTATAGTACACATCACAAGTGGGAATTAACGAAAAGTATTTTACAGGAAACATGCTAGATTTAAATGCTCATTAAGTCCCAACGGTGCAAGCGTCCTTAATTCGTGGATCCATCGGGACTCGCACTCCAACAGCAATTTATCTCGATCGCCACCCCTATGAGGAGGGGGAATGTGGTCTATGGGTCTATACCGTAGGGCTGCTAGATTGTGTTTAAAGGAAGCAAAGTGGACTGCTACGGGCTGGTCCGTGGTTTTCCCCGTCAGGGCAGCCCTGATGGCTGACCTATGTAAGGCCATCCGTTCTTTAAAGAGTCTGGTGGTTTTGCCCACGTATTGAAGACCACACGGGCAGG
Source organism: Limnodynastes dumerilii (assembly GCA_011038615.1). Classification (NCBI taxonomy): domain Eukaryota; kingdom Metazoa; phylum Chordata; class Amphibia; order Anura; family Limnodynastidae; genus Limnodynastes; species Limnodynastes dumerilii. The sequence goes on along the minus strand of WWET01000777.1, from coordinate 149,495 downwards.
TAATTACATAGACCACATAGGATGATGTACAGGTGAGGTGGTGCCGAATTTGGTATTTTTTACCAGAATGCGAATTGAAAAAGAAGGCACACTGATCCATATACCGACAGGTCATACAGTTCACACATTTAAATGAGCCTTTTTTGGAGTTGTCAACCTTGGGGAGAGTGACATCATTGTGTACAAGTCTGTCTCTTAAATTGGTGCCTCTTTTGTAGCTGTTTAATAGCACTGTATCTTGGAAACATCTGAGAGAAGGATCTTCTTTGACAAGGGGCCAGAATTTCTGCACGGTCTGTTTGATCTGATTATGCTGATCCGTAAAAGTATGTACAAACGGCAGTTTGTTCAATAATTGTTTCTTCGGTTTTATTGTAAGTAATTGTTGACGAGGCATAATGAGGATCTTTTGTATTTGCTGCTCAAGTTGTTCTCTGGAGTACCCCCGTTCCACGAATTTATCACACATATCCTGCATCTTTCTTTTTGTAATCTCAATATTGTCGGTGGTGCGGTGTACCCGTATAAATTGCGAGTATGTGAGACCATATTTCAAGGCTGGTGGGTGAAATGATGAAGCCAGTAAGGTGGTGTTACGGTCAGTTGGCTTATTGTAGATGGTAGTGTGCAAAGAAAGCCCATCATAAGAAATTTCAGTATCCAGAAATTGGATGCAGGAGCGTGAGTAGGTGTAAGTAAATTTAACGGGAGAATCTCTGGAGTTAATGTCCGTTAGAAATTGCAAGAGCAGATCTTCCCCCAAATTCCAAATAAGAAGCACATCGTAAATATAGCGTGCATAGAATATGGCTCCTTGTGTAAAACGAGGATCCGTATAGAAGACCTCTGATTCATATGTAGACATAAACAGGTTGGCGTACGATGGGGCCACATTCGACCCCATCGCACAGCCAACCAGTTGGAGGAAGTACTCTCCATTAAACATGAAATAGTTCTTATATAAAGTGAACTCCAGCAGTGACAGGACTGTCTCCAAAGGTGCTCCCGCATACGAAGAGTCAGCATTAATATGTTTTTTAACCGCCTCTACACCTGCACGATGTGGGATGCAGGTGTAGAGGCTCGTCACATCCATCGTCACCAACAGCGTGTCTTGTGAGAGATGTTCAACCTGTGCTAGTTTACATATGAGGTCGGTAGTGTCACGCAAATATGAGGCACATTTTTGTACCAACGGCTGGAGCTGGAAGTCTAAAAATTGCGAGATGTTTTGTAATAGCGAGTTCTTCACAGATATTATTGGACGACCAGGGGGACTGGTCGCATGCTTGTGCACTTTCGGTAACGTATAAAATACGGGAGTAACAGGGTGAGATACCTTCATAAAATCATGTTCTTGCTGTGTGATGGTGTTATCCAGCTGGGATGCGTCCAGAAAGATGTCGATCTCTTTTTTGAAAGAAGATGTAGGGTTCCGATCTAGTTTACAATATGTAGTGCCATCCAACAATTGACGATACGCCTCCTTGAGGTAGTCACAGCGGTCCTGGAGCACTATGGCTCCTCCTTTGTCCGCTGGACGGATAATCAAATTCTGGTCTGTGCTGAGAGCATTTAAGGCTTGAAATTCGTCCCTTGACATATTGGAGGTAATGTGGCTGGGATTGGTTAAACAGCTGTCAAGGACACGTGAGAAGGTTTTAATCGATGGATTGGTCACCGTGGGAGTAAAAGTCGATTTTGGCTTGAATTGGTGTACAGTAACTGGAGTTGTACTGTCCTGAAAGTAATCTCTTAAAGATAATTGCCGGTTAAGTTTAAAAACGTCTAGTTTCCAGTTGAAGGAATTATGTCTGGTGGTTGGAATAAACGATAGTCCACGATTTAAGACTCTAGTTTCCTCAGTGGTAAGGTCCCGGAAGGGCAGATTGAAGATCAACGCCTCCGTCTGTAAGTTCTTCTGCCTCCCCCTCTTCCCCTGACCACCTCGTCTAATATTGGGGGAGCGACGTGGGAGCGGGTGCGTGGCCCTAAAGGGGGCTTTTCAGAGGAGGTGCTGGAGGCAATAGGAGTAGGTTCAACATCCGTATCTCCACCTGAGGTGGCTGAAGTAGATGATGCAGAGTAATAGGTGTGTCGTGGTCTCTGTACACGTCTCCGTGGTCTATCTTCCTTCCCTAGAAGCCATTTATACAGGCGTCCCTCATTATAGTCCCTGTTTACTATGAGTTTTTTTTCTTTTTTATAGCGGATAAGTTCTTGTTTATACACTTCCACTTGCGTGACCAGTTTGGTCTGCCAATCCACGGAGGTATCAGCTAATAAGATGGAAAGTTTGCTGGTTTCAACTTTTTGGATTTGTGACTGTAGATTTTCAACCTCTTTTTTAGAAAACTCAATAACTAGTAGCATTAAATCATATGAGCATTTATTTAATACAGAAATCCAACGTCGGCAGAAGTCAGAGTTGTACCTTCCTATAGTTGGTACATTGGACACACGAAATCCCCTTGGGATTTTTTTCTCTCGGTAATAATCCGAGAGTGTGGTGGCGTGGAGCAGTGAGTCAAGTTCTTTCTTTTTTAGTTTCAAAACCTCTCTGTAAATATCGAGGCAAGTTTTACCTCCTCCCAAATCAAGTAATTTTTCTTTACATAAGATGGAATCCGCCTCTGCCTCAGAGAATGAGAGAGTCTCTTCAGTCGGAATAGTCAGACGGGCCAGGTGGGCCTGCAGGGGGTCATCAATCAGCGAGCTTGACTGCATGTGAGCCATATGCAGTTTTAAGTGGTGAAGGTGACAGTGCAGGTGCAAAACATACAGTGAGCGTCCACTAGATGAGAGTAGACTCCAAGTATCTGTGGCGGGGTGCACAATCCAGGCTTCCAAATGCAATTGTAGCCTAATGCATATACCAGAGGATGGCACTCCCTGCAGTTAGATAGGTCCTCAGGTGCACAACCAGCTAGAGTATAGCAAAATATGGTCCAAAGAGGTGGCACTCGGAGTAGTCGACAAGCAGGAAAAAACGACACAAAGTCCTATGATACGGCTGAAGTACCGACGTTTCAGTACATATTTACTGTACTTTCATCAGGGTGACATATAGAAAACATTGCAGGGTATATATAGAGGAGAAGAAGATCCACTTACCCAATCTAGGAGCCGCCCGGGTCCCGTGTAACGGCGGGTCGGCGCGCCTCTCCAACCGGAAGGGTCGCGCGCGCGCACAGGATGTGACGCGGCCGTAACTACGGCAACCGCGTCCGTTGCTTGGGAAACCGGTAAGCTGTAGTGTTAAACAGAAAAAACATTAGTGCTGTAGTGTACATGAGATAAAAACAACGCTGTGTGACACAAACAAGCAACCCCATGGCCGACTGAAAGATATAGCAAAGTACTGTAAACAGTTTCAATAATTTACAAGTATAGTACACATCACATCAGTCGGCCATGGGGTTGCTTGTTTGTGTCACACAGCGTATATATATATATCTTCTTTCTTGCTTTCACACCCTGATGAAAATCGCACTAATGCGATTGAAACGTCGGTAGTTTTGAATGTAAACTTGCTGAAATAAAACACCAGCATGCTTATAACACTGGTTTAAACTTCTAATCAAGACTTCATCAGAGTGCCTCCTTACTGCTGAGATTTTATATATATATATATAATAAATTCAGCATTATAGTGTAAAACATACGAATAAAGACTGGAGCAACTACACTAGTATAGCTTAAAGCATAAGCATAGAAGGGAAGGGGGGGGAATGATAGCAACTTTCACATATACTGTATTAAGGGGTGTGACCGGGTACAGGGGGGTGCGATTTTTAAAAGGAAGAGATATATTAGAACACAAGGACGTGTATAAACTGGAGAGTGGTAGGTTTAGTGGAAATGTGCTGAATAATATCTTCACTGAAAGAGGTAGTCGATAAGTGGAACAACCTTCCATCTGGGGTGGCTGAAGCTAACACAGTAAAACAATTTAAACATGCTTTGGATATGTATAAGGATATCCTAAATCTAAATAAATAATAATAATTGGTCAGTCTGAATGGGCCAAATGATTGGTATCTGCTGTCACATTTTGTGTTTTTATTAATATATATGCACGCTGGGCCTGAACATGTGTTTGGCATAATTTGTGGCACAATTATGACTAAATTCTCAGTAGTACACATCCCTTTTAAAAACCTGCACGGTATCTACAACATGAATAGAGCATATTTATCCTGTGTATCATCTCCTTAATGCTTACACAGGGGGTTAGGCAGCTTCAATAATGCTGTATGCTGTAATCCATACTAGATTGGAAGCACAAGTGACAGTTACCATATACAGGGGAAGAGGGGTCATGCATAAAAAAACCCATCTCATAAATAGAGTTCCACCACTTCTATTGACATATATAGAGCTACACAAACACAAGGACATTAGCTTGTAAGGTTTAAAGGGAACATTTTTGTCAGACAAGTCTATCGAACTGTATATTGTTCCGTTGTCTTGGAACTGTGATATTCCAACAGGCTTCCCGCAAACTGTGCTTTATTAACTAACAATAAAAATAACTGAAACAAACAAAAATTATAAAAAAAAATAAAATCCTCCAGCCTACGTACACAACTAATGCTGTTAAATGAATATATGAATTTTAACAATGTAACTAAAACCATTTACAGTAGTTGTAAATAAACAATAGTAATCCCTACTTGGCTGAAACAACTCATATGTTATTTAAAATGTGAATGGTGAAGGAAATCTATTTGTCTTTGTTAGGTAATTAAAGCTGTTGAAGAAGGTTACCGATTGCCAAGTCCCATGGATTGCCCGGCTGCTCTTTACCAGCTCATGCTGGATTGCTGGCAGAAAGACCGCAACAGCCGGCCCAAGTTTGAAGAGATTGTCAGTATGTTGGACAAGCTGATCCGTAACCCAAGCAGCTTGAAGACACTTGTTAATTCATCTAACAGGTAAAACATATATTTTCTGAATTAAACAGATTATTTGAACTGTCAACAGTATTTAAAGTATTTATTAGGAGTAATAATTATACAGATTCAGTGATCTTTACAGTGTGTGCAATGTTATTACTATAAGCAGTAGTCATATTGTAAATGGCTAGTATAGTAATAAAGTAAATAATTATTGAAGAAGGGAAATGATATATGACAAAAAACAGCGGTGGTGGAACAGTAAGCACAGGTACTGTTACTTCTGTGCCCCTGATTTGTGTTGTGTTATAAGGATCTAGAATAAAGAACAATTAATATGGGGAAACAGTGCAAAATAGTCAGTAAAGATAGGAGACCTGATCCAGAGCTGTGCTTGCGCCTGTTTCATAGGCAGAAGCACAGTGAAAAACTGCTCTGTGCATGTGCCTAATGGGAACAATTCAAGGATAATTCCATCTTGCACCACTTATTATTATGCGCTTGGCCCACCTTGATGTATGGCTGTTACTAATACAGATACAACACAGAGATTCCTTATCTTGGTTCCATAGCCTTGCTGGATGAACCGTTTTGCCGAACCAATGATGGTCATCCTCTAACCCATAGGTTTCCAAACCAGTCCTCAAGGCTCCTCAACAGTGCATGTTTTCCAGATCTCCCTACAGAACAAGGTATATAATTATACCACCTGTTGATCTTTTAAACCGTCACTAATGAACACACCTGTGCTCCAGCAAGGAGATCTGGAAAACATATACTGTTGAGGAGCCTTGAGGACAGATTTGGAAACCACTGAGCCAGCCTTACCTTACAATTCCACTCCACAACACTCTCTCCAGTGTTGCTAATGTCAGAACTCTGGATAGGATGAACACATTTTCAACAGCGGGTCTGCACTTAGGCTGCCCTTAAACTCTGGATCATCCCAGCTATGTGCACAACTCTACATAGGCCCTGTACCAATTAATTAAAGTTATCAATCAATCAATCCTATTTGTAATGGTAAATAGGACCGATATGCCACACTTACACAAAGCAGAACATTGCATTTGGATACAAATAAACACAAAACTCAGCACATTGCACAGCAATATAAATAGTATCATTTGATGAGAGTGAAGCTTTAATATGATAATAATGATGGTTTTGGCTGACACTCAAGGTCACATTAAGATATTTAATTACATTAATTATGACAAATTGTGCTGCTACCTGTAAATTACTAGGGAGATACACATATCTGCTGACTGAAGTTCATTTATTTAATGCGTGTTGCTGGAGCAAGCTTTCAGTAAAGCATAGACTTAATAACTAGTTATTTTATGCCATTCACTTTTCAAGCCAAATATAGCAAGTTAAGGGGGATGAGGGAGGGGAATGATCTCTGAAAAAAAACATCTCATTAAATTTTAATTCAGTTACTCAGCAAAGAAGTTCAGAATACATTTGCTGTTGTATACTGTCTTGTTATGACACTTCTTGTATATAATGTAGCTTCATTGGCTCTGAATTCATTTTATGCTACTGAATGAATATACTTTGCAGGTTATCCAATTTACTGGTTGAACATAACCCAGTCGGAAATGGTGCATACCGATCAGTAAACGAGTGGCTGGAGGCCATCAAGATGGGAAGGTATGCTGATACGTTTGTGGAGAATGGATACACCTCAATGGATGCTGTGACTCAGATGACTTTGGAGTAAGTAACAGAAAGTTTTGAGGAAGAATATAAAAAAATAAAGAGGGTTCTATGAGTTGTGGTCTTGCTGCAGATGATGGAGGATGGGCTATGGGGCCGTTTCAGAGACTCCCTATTTGCTCATCAGAATATTTTGAAGTATTGAAGCTCCATTTGAAAATATAGGTTTTTAATAAATAACGTAAACTGTGAAGTATCCTTTACATTTTTGTAGAAAGAAATGGGGGGGGGGAACACTGCAAAACTACAGCTTCACTCACAGATCAATTAGGTTTTCAATCAGGTTTTAAAGTGCACAATTAGCAGTAAACCATACTAGCCAATCAAACGCTTGCTTTTTTTGTTCAACTTGCACTAAAGAGATCAAAGCTAATTGTTAATTGCTTCAGAATAAGTAATGCATCTTTTAAACATTATGTTAGTGATTAAGTCCTATTTCCTAACCCTGTCTTTTATGTTATTGATATATTCATTTTAAATATATTTATCAACCCAACAGTGACCTTTAATTTGCTTTCCAGCATTTTAGTTTCCTAAGAAGTAAATGCCATCTATATGCTGTTCCCTTTTCAGAGATCTAAGGAGGTTTGGAGTGACTCTGGCTGGTCATCAGAAGAAGATAATGAATAGCATCCAAGAAATGAGAGCTCAGTTATTGAACGGAATGGTGCCATTGTAATTGTGCCATTCTGCGACCAAGCAAGCCTGCACTTTGTAACCTGCCCAGAGATTTATAGACAAAGAGAAAACTGAGATGAGAAAAGGGAAGTATAGCGTTATAGAAAACAGAAAACGACACAATGAACATACAACAGATAACTCAAAAATCAGTATTTGACTCAGCTTCCATTTATTTTTTATTCTTTCTGTGTCATCGTTCTTCATGAGTAATTGCAACATGCATGGACCTGGAGCTGGATTTAGAGGTATATAGATTGTGGTTAGCCAGTGCTTTCGCTCTGATATAACAAAGGACTTCCCATGATGCTTTGTACAGGAAATGTGTATAGCATCTTGATAGTGCTTTCATTGTAGCAGTATGCTAAATACTTCCAAGGACTTACTTGAATGGATCATTTAAAACAAAGTTTTGTATAGTAGCCATGTACGGCCTAAGGGGAAAAAAGCTGCAGTTTACTGATGTTTACTAAGTTTCAATTGTCTACAAAGGAGTATTGAAGAGCAATATGTTTAGATTTTCTTGATAGTTATGTTTTGTTTTGTAAATTTAAAAAAAATGCTGTTACACAGCATAATGGTATGAAAGCGTATGTATAAACAAGTTGCTTGATCAGTTGAAAATACAATATATTTATTTTTTGTGTTCTTGGTTAGTTTGCTCTCTGGTAAGGTTAATGCATAATATAATGAAAATGTATATAATGTACAGTTTGCTACACTCCCAGGTACAGTATTGTGCTGCCACTAATAACTGTATTTTATTTTTTTTGTTGTTTTCACCCATGATGATTTTCAAGATATTTTAAACAAATTAAGTAAAAAACAAAAAAAATTTAAAATATCCATTTTTTTTCCTATCATCTAAATACTGTCATTTCTCAACCGTGCTTTGTAAGAAATACAGGGTATATGTATAAAGGCAAAAAAATGAAAATGATGCTATTAAATAGGCATTTTGTTATTTTCCATTAGAGTGCTTAGTTTTCTATCAAACATAACATTAATACAATGTGACTTACAATAATATGTTGTATTTATGGTGTTAAAGGATATTAAAGTAAGTCTGAGTTTGCATTGTATAGATTACACATTTTGACTTCTCACTCCATATTTCATACTGAATTTTAGATGGCACTTTCTAATGCATGAACCTCCAGTATACCGGAACCTTGCACAGTACTGACTTGTGCCTCTTACAGCTCGTGATTCTCTTTGCATTTAGCTAAATTATGTGTGGCTTTACCCCTGTAATCTGTGCACCCTGTGGGTTGTTGTCTGCTGACCTTCCTGATTGTAAAACAGCACTATCACACTTCAAAATATGGGCTTTTCTTCTTATTACTTCCATGGGTGTTTCATCATTTTGAGATACCACCACAACATACATAATGGTTCAAGATCGCCAGCATAACATTATGATAACTATCTTCCATACAATGTCTGGTGTTGCTCTGGTTACCTATATTGTGATGAGAATCATACGTATATAACAAAAAAAAATGTGCTTACAGAGTTACATATTTGGTAGTATAAAAAAAGGCAACAAAATATGTTAATATAATTGTTCAAACAACATATGTGAGCAAACATTTAATTATTTTGATTGTCACAATTTTACTCAAAATTTTACAGAACTGAAGTTAAATTAGTAGAGCAAATGGTAATTTAATATGTGAAATTAAATGACTAGTCATGAAATAAAAGAAAACAAAACCTAATCATAGGGGGATTTGAACAGCAGAACATTTTTCATAAAAAGATTCTAATGTTTTCAACATCATGTAGCAATCTCTGATCATAAAAATGCTAATAAAACTTTTTCTTCATAATGGTCCTCAAAAATGATAAACAAGACTACAAAACTATATGTCAGGGTTGCTGACTCTCCCAGAATGTCCGGGAGACTCCCAAAATTCAGGTAGTTCTTCCGGTATCCCGGCAGAGCCTGCAAATCTCCCACAAGTGACTTGAGGCCAGTGGTTTCATGGAAAGTTGACTTGATGATGCAATTTGCGCCATCAAGCCCCGTCCCGATCCCTATTAAAGCTAAAAACAGGTAAGTATAAGGCAGGGGGCGGGGGTTAATGACACAATTTGTGTCATTAAGCCCCGCCCCCTGCATGCATCTATATATATCTTCTTCCGGAGGGAAGCTGTTAAAAGTCGGCAACCCTGCTATATGTCATATAACAAAATATCAAAGATGCCTGTGTACAGTATTTGTTGCTTTAGCAGTGGCTATGCTCATTCACTGATCTTTACTGCAATATTTGGTAAAGCATGACGTGATTGAGACTACTAGTACAATTAAATCCACTGTATCTGTATACTATATAGACAGTTTTGTCAATGACTAGATACATTTATGAAGTCTTCCTGAATCAGAGCTGTCAAGACATATTGTTGCTACATATTTTAGTCCCTTCAACATAAAGATATCAGGCCGGATCAAGACTTACGCAAAATACACTTCCAGAACTTATCTGGAGCCTCCTGACCCAGACTTCCTGACTGGATGTCTTTACAACGACAGGACAGGGCGGAACACATACAGCGTGTATGCTAGGTGGTAGGGGAGAGTGATATTTTCATGTTACAAAAGGTGTTTTCAGCCCTTACGCCTTATCCAGACTTCTGTGCCTTTCCCATTGTAAGTGAGGACAACATGGCAGGGTCCACAACCTGTGTGAGGGGAGTGTTTTCCCCTTGCACGCATGGGACTGAGGATACACCGTGGAAATAGCTTTGGATCTCAACCGTAGCTGTGCTTGCAGCCCAAATGCAGCTTAAGTGGAGATCATGAACCTCTCCTTTATGCACAATTAACAATTAATTCAAAGTTGTAAATGAAAAGTCTGTGTATCTTTAAGGGAAAAATATTACTGGCAGCGTTAGCTTTATAATGCTAATTATTCTTTCGGTAAAAAAAAATTAAAAAAAACACTTATTTCTGCTGTTTTGGTGGTAATGTATACAATGCCAGTGCAAATTGCTGACCAGGCCATCCTCATCATCTCATCATCATCTCTTGTTGTTTTTCTCTATTAAAGTAAAGTTGAGGTAAGAGCACATGTTTTCTGTACTCCTTACTAGATTAACAGGACCTTATGGGCAGGGGTGTATCTTTGGGTCCAGCGCTCCTGGCAAAGTAAGGGCCTGGTGCCCCCACTTACCCATTTACTTCCAGTACTCCCATCATGTGCCTCCAGCACCTCCCCCCAGTACTCCCATCATGTGCCTCCAGCCTCCCCCAATACTCCCATTATGTGCCTCCAGCCTCCCCCAGTACTCCCATCATGTGCCTCCAGCCTCCCCCAGTAATCCCATCATGTGCCTCCAGCACCCTTCTCCAAGTATTCTTACCTTACCTGTGTCCTCCGAGCATCCAGCCCAGCATCCAGCCGCAGTCTGACTCCAGATTAGCGCTACACTAGGTGACACAGCAATGCAACCCAAGACTCCAGACTCCGACTCTCATGATCTACTATTGGTCCATTGTCTCCTCAGCAAATCACAGGTGAGATAATTACTACCACTACAGTAGGGGTGGTCAGGGAGAGGAAACTTTTTCAGGAGACGTGGTCAGAGGCAAAAGGTCAAGTTCAACTTTTCCGATCTACAAGGTCACATGACGAAGGGGTGCGAGATTCACCTCTAAAGGGGTGCTCTGGAGCAAAAAAGCCAGGGGGTAGATACGCCTCTGCTTTAATGTTCAACATTTGCAAAACCAAAGGGTTAAGGAGCAAACAGAGAGAACTCATCTACATATTATTAACACATTCTTTAAATAGCCAGAGACTCGCTATAATTTATACACATCTACTGCCGATCACAACCTGTTCTAAGCAGGTTTCTATTTGACAATTGATTTATAGATGGCTTTACCTGGAAGTTGGGAGGAATGATGGTCTTTCCA